>LGRX02006063.1:0-61305 GCA_001247695.2 Cymbomonas tetramitiformis
CGCCTCTCGGAGATGACTGAGCACATGTGGCGGGATTTGGAAGTATGGTGCCACGCCTCTTGGAGATGAGTAAGCACATGTGGCGGGATCTGGAAGTATGGCGCCACGCCTCTTGGAGATGAGAGTGAGCATGCATGTGGCAGGATCTGGAAGTATGGTGTCGCGCCTCTTGGAGATGAGTGAGCACATGTGGCGGGATCTGGATGCCGACTGTGTTTGGAAAGCTTAGTGACAGCGTTCAAGCGCCGTGATGGATGCCCAATTTGATGGGGTGCTGGTGGACGCAGGTGTGGCTAGCCACACCGCCTCGTCCCATCACCTGAGCATCTTGGATATCTTGGCAGAGGCGGATGAACCCCTGCCAGCGGGCTCGGTAGCCCGGAATGTGGATGCAGGAGCCGGGCTCTATTTGGGGCAGAGCTTGCGCACGTGCAGAGGGCTGCACAGGGCTTGGCTGCGCTGGCAATCCAGGATCAGGAGCCCCTCTAGGGTCGGATGCAGGCGGCCTTTTAGGCGTAAAAGGGCGAGAGCGGCGAGGATCAAAGGGAACGTGCTAGGGGCGGGGCCTCGCCCAAGAAGGCAATGCAGTTGGCTGAGCAAGGGGTTGCTAATGTGATGGCGGCAGATAGGCGAGCGGTTCAGCTCCTGAGTGAGCGGAGCGCTTGGGACAGCTGGCGCTGCTGGAGATGGTGTTGGGCGGAGTGTTACTTAAACAGCAGGGCAATCGGCAAAGCAAAGCAACGGGAAAAACTCGGAGTCGGCAGTAGGGCACAGCGCAAATGCCTGACGTGAGACGAGGCAGCGCCAGCAGTCGTGGCAAATGAGTGCTACTGGCCGTGCTTCTGCACCGCCCACACTGGTGGAGGGAGTGGGTGCCTGTGGTGTGCCGGTGGTGCGTGCGAATGCGAGTTTAGGCGAGCAGGAGGCAGGCGGCGTGACAGTGAGGAGTGACGGGGGGCAAATGCTGCGGTCGGAAGAGACAGGAGGGAAGTGTTGTGGTGAGAAGGGAAGAGGGATGGGGCGCACGCTCGGAAGTTTCCTGTGCGGCGACGCAAGTTCTCCTTGGACTCCTCGACAATGAAGCGCCTGTCGGTGGCACTGTTCTTGGATGGATCGAACCACCACCCCTGCAAACCCCATCCCCGTTGCTCATCATTATTGCACTCCAATCGAGATCGAGTCACCATACGCGTACCACGGCTGCCAAATCAGCATCACATGCCCAACCCGCTGCCAAATCAGCGGCGCCTGCACACCACCGCTGCCAAATCAGCGGCGCCTGTCCACCTTCGATGCCAAATCAGCAACGCCTGCCCACCACTGCTGCCAGCTCAGACTTGCTTAGCCACACGCTACCAATCTGGCGACCTACAGCTGCCAAAATCAGCGCGCTTTACCACGCTGCCCGAACAGCGTCACATGCCCCACCACACTACTTGGAAATCAGTACTTAACATGTCCACCGGCTGCCAAATCGGTATAACATACTTCACCACGGCTGCCAAATCAACAACGCCTTTGCGCCCACCACGCAGCGCCAAATTAGAGGCGCCTGCCTACGGCTACACAAATCAGGCGCCTGTCCACCAAAATTTTCCAAGTCAAGCGGCACTGCCCTACCCGCTGCCAAATCAGCGGCGCCTGTCCACCAAGGCTGCCAAATCAGCGCAGCGCCTGTCCACCAAGGCTGCCAAATCAGCGAGCGCCTGCCCCACCACCGCTGCCAAATCAGCAGCGCCACCCACACCACGGCTTCCGCCAAATCAGCGGCGCCTGTCCCACCAAGGCTGCCAAATCCAGCGGCGCCTGTCCACCACCGCTGCCAAAAATCAGCGTCACCACCGCTGCCAAATCAACAACTCCTGCCCACCGCTGCCAAATCAGCAGAAAAAGCTGCCCACCACAGCTGCCAAATCAGCGGTGCCTGTCCACCACCGCTGCCAAATCAGCGGCGCCTGCCCACCACCGCTGCCAAATCAGCGACGCCTGTCCACCACCGCTGCCAAATCAGCGTTGCCTGCCTACCAACGCTGCGAAATCAGTGTCACATGCCCACCACCGCTGCCACATCTATAGAATATTGTATGTTGTGAATGATGCGCCACTGCCAGAGAAAGCGGAGGCCAGAAAGGGTCGCAACATACCTCCGGCAGCACTGTCAGCTGCTCAGACAACTCGGGGAACTCCCTCAGCAGGTCCGCCCTGTCCGCAAATAACCTCCTCCCGATAACCCCTCGATCCAATTGGCGGAAAGGAACCGAACGCATCCCCATGCTGCGCTTGATCTGGCGCCTCCGCTCAGGGAAGGGTCCGAACGCATCCCCATGCTGCGCTTGATCTGACGCCTCAGCCCAGGGAAGGGTCCGAGCGCATCCCCATGCATCCCCATGCTGCGCTTGATCTGACGCCTCAGCCCAGGGAAGGGTCCGAACGCATCCCCATGCTGCGCTTGATCTGACGCCTCAGCTCAGGGAAGGGTCCGAACGCATCCCCATGCTGCGCTTGATCTGACGCCTCGGCTCAGGGAAGGGTCCGAACGCATCCCCATGCTGCGCTTGATCTGACGCCTCGGCTCAGGGAAGGGTCTAAACGCATCCCCATGCTGCGCTTGATCTGGCGCCTCGGCTCAGGGGCTTGGACTTTAGGGGCAGCCATGCGACTGCGCCTCTTGGCAAATCAAGCATCTCTTGTATCCGACATGCGTGAGTTGGGCACGATGGCAGGAGGTCAGGGCATGCACCGCGGCCGGCCGATATCTCCGGAGGTGGCCAGGTGCTCTGTGAGCTGGCCCTCCACCTGCGAACCTCCACCTCGAGAAATCACCCAGTTGCATGATAGCATCCCTGCGCTTGAGAACATGAGGGCAGCACTGGGCGGCTCTGGGCATGGCACGCACGTCGCCGCCGCCCTGGAGGCGCACCAGGGCGGAGCTCTGGCTGGAGTGCTCGCGGGCGGAGGCAGCATGCGCGTGCACACAGGACGCCTCTGCTCAGGTGCAAACCAAGGCGCAGTCCGAGCAAATGCACTGGGCACGTGCCACGTGGCATGCACAATTTGTGTGTGGTGCCATCACGGATCGCGGGCGCGTGTGGGACCGGGCGCACGTGGATCTGGACCCCCGGGAGGAAGCCGGCTCCTGCAAAGCTGGGAGCGTCCACCGGCGGCTTCAACTTCTCGCGCAGTGGCAGCCCGGCTGCTTTCAATCCAAGAAGCAAGGTCTCCATCGCGCGTGTCAGCGGAGAAGTCACCTGCACCAATGCAGCGACTGCAAATCAGCTGCCACGTGGGCCAATTAACCAATGCCGGTGGCAGTTGCAAAGCAAACGCAAAGCAAATGCAAAGCAAATGCAAAGCAAATGCAAAGCAAATGCAAAGCAAATACAAAGCAGAAATACAGAAGGTGACTGTGGCCTAGGCCGAAGTGCAATGCCGGGGAGGACGTGACATTACTTGGGTGAGCTTACATCTCACCTCGCCCCCCTTGCCCCTCAAGTTACAACTCACCTCGGCCCCCTTGCCCCTCAAGTTACAACTCACCTCGGCATTGCCAGCCCCTCAAGTTCCCATCTCACCTCCGGCCGCCTTGCCCCTCAAGTTGCACTGCCTCGGCCCCCTTGCCCTCAGTTACAACTCACCTCGGCCCCTTGCCCTCAGGTTATCTACCTCGCGCGCCCCTCAGTAACAACTCACCTCGGCCGCCTTGCCCCTCAAGTTACAACTCACCTCGGCCGCCTTGCCCCTCAAGTAACAACTCACCTCGGTCGGCTTACCACTCTCAAGTAACAATTTATCTGGACCGGCTTTCAACGCGCATGAGGTATCACTTCGGCTGGCTCTTTAGGCACAGCAGGTTTGACTTGGGCCAGTTTGCAACACCCGTGAGCTATTACAACGTTCTTCGGGTTACACCCTTCGGCTCACCCTTTATGTGATGCTAGCGGACTCGAGCGATGCTGCGGGTTTTGTAAAGGGGAGAAGCCATCTGCCTGATTCCCTGGTGGGGCGGAAACCGCGGAAGGTTAGGAGCACGGTATCAAAACTGGGAGGGAACCCACAAAGAGGGTGTTCTCGGGGAGCTCAGCCTCGCGAATTTTCGGACCCAGATTCTTTGCCTGCCACCGTATTCCCCCCGGCAGCCTCCCGTAGGCACTTCAGGTGCAAGTGCACCAAATGGCTTTCAACTCTTGGGTGTGCCGTATCGCTTCACGACTGCAGGCAGTACTGGAAGCTTGTGCTAGGATCACCATGCCTGCTCCGTGTCCACGCCTCACCCCTTGCCAGACAGCTGCCTTGTCCAGACCAATTGCTACACAGATCCTTTTCTTTCAACACGAATCTTCGAGATTTAAAGCTTTCTCGGCACAACCACAATTTAAGAGAACTTGACCTAGGCGACGAGCCACCGCGGCCTAGCCTCTCTTGGTTGGAGACCTATGCTGAGAAGCAGGACAGCGGGTGACACGCAACCTGGAAGCGCCCCTTGGGTGTCAGATGTGGGTCAAAGATAAGGGGATCGTCAAAGCTGGGTCCAAGGCTTGCGGCTGCGTTGTACTCGCTCTCCCCTGCGCAAGAAAGCCGAACCTCCCCAACCAAATAGTCCGTCAACCAGCAACCTTACCCATTATGGGGCGCTTCATACATGCCCTCGCCACCCAATGCTCGTCACGAGGCGTTCTAGCCACACCCTCGCCACCCGATGCCTATCGTGGGGTGCCTCTAACCACACCCTCGCCACCCAATACCCGTCGTGGGCTCTAACCCACACCCCGCCACCCACGCCCGTCGCGGGCGCTCTAGCCACACCCTCGCCACCAGCCCGTCGTGGGGCGCTCTAGCCACACCTCGCCACCCGATCCTCGCCAAATCCAGCCACACCCTCACTCAGCTCTCCGTGGGGCGCTCTAGCCACACCCTCGCCACTGCCCGTCGTGGGGCGCTCTAGCCACACCCTCGCCACCCAATGCCCATCGTGGGGCGCTCTCGCCACACCCTCGCAACAGCAGTCCCGGCACCCACCCCAGCGCCAAGACAGGCCAGCTTTCAACGTACCGTGCCGGATGAGATACACCGTTTTGGTGTTGGCCTTGAAGATGGGGTACAGCGGAAAGCTGTGGGCCTTCTTCAAAGCAGGGGAAAGGGCTTCCTCCCCGAAGGTGTCCTGGCGGTGCGGATCGCTTATCGGCGAGCCAGTAGGGCTGGGAATATATTGGGATCCGCCTGAGAGAGGTCGTGCACCATATACCGCGCTCCGCGAAACAACATATCAAAGGGAGGAGCACGGCGTGGAGACGGGAGCAGCAAACAGCCATACCCATAGGAGGGCCACGGAACAGGGCAACATAGCCGGCGCCTTCCCACAGACTTAAGTACTTGCGAGAGGCGATATATATCAAGTGAGAAACGCGTAATATAGCGCAGCACAGACACACAATCTATGTGCGCACGTGATACTCTCAGGAGATATAATCGTACTTCCCTTTCATACGGCGCATAGAAAAGCACTGCTAACTGTGTTGTGGAAGTGAGTTGTTCACAGACAAGTTTGCGACCGCAATTAGCAAGTTAAGGATGCTGCGTATGTTACGTTACGACGCGAAAGGCGAGCGCACAACGATTCACTCTGTGAACGGCGTTGCGTCCCTTGCCGTCCCAGCAGTGCGTCAAGAGGCCACGCTGCGGCCACTGTGGAACGCACCAGTAGCACCAGCTGTGAAAAGTGCGCAAAGGAATCCTAATGAGCCTCACTCCCGAGCGCGCTGCTAGGCGAGTTCCAAAGCGAACGTACCTTCGTTACCTGGGCTAAGGTATTCATGAGGTATCTCATCGGCATCTGCAGCACGCACAGATAGGTCCAGCGACGTGAGATAATCCATGGTGACCACCAGAAGGAAGGGGAAATGTCGAGGCGCGGCCACCTCATGAAAACACACCGCCGTCACCTACAGCAAAGGATGACCCTCTGTACCTGAGCTGGAAACCCTTTGCGGTTGGGAACGATATGGCGAGCAAACGCGTAAAACGGCAGTCGCACAAGCCTTTTAGGCCTCAGGTAAAAAAAACCTGCATGAATGCATACAGAAGGTGAACCTTCATAAGCGGGCCGGCAGGGGTCCAACCGCTTCGAGCGATGACACCACAAGTGGGAAGAGGAGACGTCTCCAGGTCGCAAGAAGCCCGCTTGGGGCTAGGAGCCAGGCCAGGAGAATCCGGGCCTTCGGGAAATTCCACAGCGAGAAATTTCAAGCTTGGGGTAAGTTGTGAAGAGCGCGGGGTCGCATGCTCGTCATCCGGGTTAGGAGAGTATGGAGCGTCTAGATCGCCAGCGCACTCGTCCAAATGGCCCTGGAGGCAGTCTTTGGGAAGCTGGAATAGGCATATAGGGCAAGTACTGTAGGAGACTTTATGCTCATGACCGGTTATGTTGATACTGATGGCACAGGGCCGCTTGCGGCTCGCAACCATTGAGAACGACATCAGCGCTCACCACCTCCGGTCGCCAGGCCATAGACCATGTTTCACAGGAAAATGGAACCTGATGCACTGTGCGACAGCGGAAATCCTCTGGCAGCGTGGAATTTTCGACACAAATAATTCAGGTTACGGCTTCATTGAACATACTCCGTGAAGTTATAAGTCTGCTCCCACGTCAGAATCTTCTCGGACGAGAGTTTTCTGTCGCAATCATTCAAATTTTCTGAAAGTCTTGAGCGTGAGGCTATAGCGTAGGAGGTTAGCCTAGCGTCTCACGTCAGGCGAGGCGAGCGGACGGGAGGGGAGCGGGAGGTCTGAATCAGAGCTGGTCCCAAATCGATGTTCGGGTTATGTGACACACCTACCCTACGGACCCCCCTAGCTACCCTAGCTACCCTAGCTACCCAATAATCACAACTGTAAGCTAGATGCATGTCACGGATAGGGTATCGGAGAGCACTAATAATTAAGAATTATTAGTGCAATAGTAATGCGGGTATAAGGGACCCGCAACGCAGTATCGGAATGAAAACGAATGCAATAATGCTAGTGAGGTGGGCGGGCGGGATGATACCCTTCCCGAAATCAGATCAACTATCGGAGCAGAACTCTACAGAGTTCAAAACCTTATACTGCTCAGACCTGGGACCTCCTAGGTCCCGGGGACCTACGATCCTGGGTCCCACGGTCCGGTCTGTCACATAACCAGAGTTATGTGACACAGCACCTCTCGCTCTTGCTGCACTGTGACACATAACATCCAGTTATGTGACACACCTACCCTACGGACCCCCCTAGCTACCCTAGCTACCCTAGCTACCCAATAATCACAACTGTAAGCTAGATGCATGTCACGGAGACAAAACAAAGATCTCAATGCAGGTAATAGTATACCAATAATATTAGCCCGCAGGCATACATACTGGCCAGCACAAAGTGCTACTACCTACCGCTTGGCATAACATATTAAGCGGTCCAAAGTACAGCAAAGAACTCAATACTCAGCTGCGGCAGTCACTGACACCCTCTCCTCTGTGGAGGGCTGAATGTACCGCATGGCCGCTGATTGAGTCATCCAGTGCCCGTGCCGCATGAACTCCGCAAAGGATACCCGCTGAGCCACCACTGTAGCACCTCCAGACCTCATGCTCTGTGTGCCGAAGACCGCTGTGACCTCTGCCTCGGTCTTGCCTGCTGCCTGAGCCACCATTCTGATGACCTCCCTCCTGCAGGCATGATACTCAATGTGCTTGCCATTAAGGGGCACCTGAGGATCCCTGACAGCCTTCCTGCCGTCCCACCCCTGGAAGAGGTTCACTGACCCTGACAGCTGTCCAGCCTCGATCAGCCTCTCGGACAGACTCACTGGACAGAAGTGCTTCCCTCCACGGGCCACATACACCACGTCACCCTCACTGTACTGATCATTCTTCCTGCTGGTGAGCAGGAAGACCATATGGGTGGAGTAGAACCGCATAGCTCCCACCCAGATCATCTTCATATCAGAATACCGTAGGCACCCCGCCCACATCACGGCCCCCATGCAAGCCACTGTCAACCTGATGATGGAGAACCGCCCCCTGTGGTCTGTGTGGTAAAGTCTGATGCCAGTAGCCAGGAGCACCACCGGCATGGCCGCCTTCCTGTTCCTCACACTGAGCCCGAACTTCCTCTTAGCCTGTTCCCTGACTGCCTTGCACATCTCTGACTTCGTCGGGTTCTGCTCCCGCGGCACCAAAGCCACATCATGCACTGCAAAGATGGCACCCGAAGCCGTCTTTACCACTGAAAAAGTGTCTGCCCTGTCCATAACGAACCGCAAGTACAGGGCCACTGTAAGCGGCAAAGCCGGGCAAGACTCCCGAGGCGGCTGTCTGGCCGCACACCACCGAGCAAACCTGCCGAAGGCCCCCAGATAGCTATTACACCAGCTTCCCACTGCCCTGGTGGTAACCATGTCCACCTTCATGTTCCGCAGCAGTTCCTGCTCCAGCGGGTCTCTAGGGCTGACAACTGCCTGCTGCCAGAAGACCGACTCCAGATGCCCCCCTGCTCAAGCCGAAAAATCCACCCGCAGAGCCAGCACCCTGAAATTAGGCGGGCCCACTGCTGCCTCATTGGCCCGACCGGCGCCAGGCAAGAACAGAGACTCGGATGAGTCCCTGGGCAGCTCCTTCCAATCCCGCACGAACGGAGCAAAGTGCTGACCGTCGGGGCAGAGAATAGGCCACCAGTGCCTACTTGTCCAATACGGAACAATGATGGTGGCAACCGCAGAAAACCTCCTGAGGACCTCCAAGAGCCTACCAACCAAGCCGAACGGGGGGTTACACCAGTTGTTCTCCAGCCACCAGTCTGTCAGGGAGAAGCAGTCAATATTCTCCGAGCCTGGGCACCACCATCTGCTGTTGAACCTAGGCAGCAGTGCATTCAGGTCCGTGGCGAAGCGGTCCACCGTGTGCCGACCCCAAAGCCCGTCCAGCCAGTGAAACCAGTACGGGTTAAGCTGCCAGTCATCTCCATCATAGATAGCCGCCAGATAGTCAGCTTGAGCATTAAGCTCCCGGGGAACCCACACTGGGTAAAGTGAAACCCCAAGCCGAGTGCACTCCCAGAAGATACTCACAACCAGCCGATGCAAGTGGTGCTTAGAGCTGCACCCCTTGTCCAAAATCTGACAGCCTGCCTGAGAGTCTGTGTACAACTTCAGTGTAGAGCCCTCCACGAAGCCTGAGAAAGACCGCAAGGCCTGAAGATAACCCACCATCTCCCGGTGGGTGGAAGACTCCAGCCGCTCCGCCAAAGTCAGGTGGCCCCGACAGAAGACATTCGGTACATATTCTGCGCACATTTACCAAAACGTAATGCACGGACGCACCGGTCAGTCTCGATTTCCTCGCCTTTGATGTTTTCTCCAGAGAAAAAGGCTCGGAAGCAACGTTGACAAGTTTTCTTTGTCTTGTCCTGAGCTGCCGTGCGATAGCATACTCCTCGAATCACGACCGAGCCGAAAGATTGACACACTTGAGGAGGCCCTTCGACGAGTGCCGCTTCATTCTCCGTGAATGGTCTCCCCAGCCAGACCTTGGGGTCGCTACCGTGCATATGCAGCGGCACATCCATCAGGCGAGACGCTCCGGCTCGTGCGCCATTACGTCTCCGAACCATATGGTTTTCCCTGCGAATGTATACCACTAGTGAACATGGCAATATGTGAATGATAAGTCAAACTTCTTAAAATATGTGATTTTGCATTTGTCATTTTGCTCTATGTTAGATTTTCCAAATTTCAATTTTGGCTGATTTTGCTCTACGTTAGATTTCAGGTTTCAGTTTTTTGAATGCTTGATTTCAGATTTTACAAACCAATTTCAGATTTTTATATGTGTCATTTTGCTCCACATTAGATTTCCGATTTTCAGTTTTGGCTACACGGGTGACGAGTCTGAGGAAGAAGACGTAGAAGCAGAGACCGCAGACGCTTAAATGAAGTGTGTTAAATAAATTAGCAGGATTTGTCGGCCGCCCTGACTGATAGTATCAGTCATGCCTCGACGGTATAGGGTGAAAAGTACTCTGCTCGTAAACATTTAAATAAAGAATGATACATGTATGCATATTTCGGTGTTTTCATTGTACGCATACTGCACTTTTCTAGCTTGTTGCCTTTATGTATCCCTATCTCGCGCATAAATATCACTAAACCCTGATTTTTATGAAATATATATAAATCCAAAAATGATATATGACAATGTCATTTTCATCGAATAGTGTGTTGTGATTTCACTTTGATTTTCATGGGCATTTTATTTGTGCAATGTGCATCCGACGGAGTGAAAAACATAATTCATCGCGGAGAGTGATTTTTGCTTAACACTAGAGAGTGACTTCTCTTCGATTTTCACGGGCAGTTTATTTGTGCATTCGACGGAGTGGGGGGAAAAAACACCGTGGAGAGTGATTTGTTCTTAAGGATAGGGTGTCGTGAGTTTTCGACCTATTTAATTTCATAACCGTTTCTATATTGATCAAGGTTTTCAGGTATATTTATTTTGTAAAATCGCAGGGAGCATTAAAACCTATAGACTGAGACCCCACCACAATCTACGGTCGGTTTGAGGTCTTATAATATACAAACAAATAAAAAAAATCCGGAAACCATTTTCTAAGGCATTTTTGAGCCAAGTTCTGGCGCTAGCAGTGGGAATATCTGGGCTATAACTTCAATTTCTCAAAAATGGCTCTCAAGAATATTTTCACGATTTTGTATATGGTTTATAAGACCCCAAACTAATTTTAGATCATGGTGGGATGGCCATTCTATAGCTTATACTGCTCGTATAATTTTAACAATAAACAAAATTCAGTAATTTGCTATGAAAATAAAATTGGTCGAAGGAATAATGAAACCTTACGGCGCCCTACCCTTAACACCTAAATGACGAATCGCTATACTACTGTGCTGGCTTTCCAGGTACGTGACTTTCACGTTTCTGGCGATAACTCGAGTTCTAAACACCCATTTGCTACGATTTTGCAGCAATTTCCACAGACAGCAATTTCCGGCAGAACGCCGTAGAAGAGGGGGAAACCTGTCCATGACCCAAACCATTGCCTCGACAAATCCCCATCTTCTTGCCTGAGGTTGTCGAGGGCCCTCTCAAGCCTGAGGGTGTCGAGGGTCCTCTCAAGCGTGAGGTTGTCGAGGGTCCGCTCAAGCGTGTCCGCTCGCCTCTCGCCAGGACATACCGTTTGCTAGATATATACGTCTGCTGATATATCTAAATAGTTGAGAATAAACCCTGAGTTGAGGGTTTCGGGATCAGAACGATAAAGTGTGATTGCTATAAAGAAGGTAAACATAAACACCTAACGGTTGTTTCGCACCTACGGGTGACGGTCACCCAGCCTACAACTATAGGAAGTGACATGTGACAGTTTTGGGAGTCACTGTGTCACATCCAGCACACCACCTAGGGTGGTGACCGGAGCTAGGTGTGTGAAACTGAGAAAAAACTCCCTACTCAACTTCAGGAGGAAAATGGACACCAAGAGCCTTCATTGAGTCCTCTGAGGGACAGGCCACAAACTGTGACAGGTAGATCACTGCATAGTAGATATCTGGCCGTGACGTCCTGCTGTGCCAGAGCAGGGACCCAAGGATAGACCGATAGGGTTTTACCAGAGTGAGGTCAGGGTCTACTGGTTTTGATATCACCAGTTTAGAGTCCATAGGTGTACGGAAGGGTCTCTCGGCGTCTCGGGTATGTTGTTAGCTGTCATAAGGTCCTTAATCTGTCGAGACTGATTGAGGTACACCCCCTGGTCATCATGCTGTACTGTCATCTGAAGGATAGAGGATATAGGACCCAAGTGTTTGGCCTTAAAAGTTGCTCTGAAAGCGGTCCAGAAGGCCCTCTCAAGAGCCGTGGAACAGGCCATACCAAAGTCATCCACATATACCACACACATAGCCTTAACCGTAGGCGTGTAGATGTAATAGATACAGGCATCATGTGTAGACTGCCTGAATGATTGTCCCATGTATTTGAAACTGAGCATAAACTGTTTAACCATCCTCTGCCATGATGCGCCGGCAATCTTGAGGCCGTACAGCGCATATGAGAGCAGGGCATAGCTGTAGCCCTTAAAGGTATAGCCAGAGGGAAACTGAATCCACACGGGGAACTCAAGCTTAGCATGCATAAAGGCCTGAGACACATCCAGATGTGACACCACCAGCTGGAATAGAGCTGCAAATATGAATAGCAGTCTGAAAGCTGATATCTCTGGGGTAGCTGAAGAGGTCTCCCACGGAAGATAGCCTGTAGTTCTGCTGCCGTCACCAGCCATACGGGCTTTAAATATCTGATAGGGCTTGCCTGCACCAGTAGGGTCAGGTTTGAATGGCATAGACAGTACAAATAGTGTAGTAAGGTACTGTGCATTAGCCGGAGGTGTCCCCAGCTTGAGCTTTTCCTGATTAACCATATCACCAACCTCCTGATCCATAGCTTTCAGCCAGTCTTCAGACTGTGGTGAGGATAGGGCCTGTCTGACACCGTGAGGTAGCTTAATCTCTGGTGCCGAGACCTCAAGCATATGTGTAATAGTAGAGGTAGGAGCATCAGAGAGATGGAGTGTGCCGCCAGGTGCTGCATGTGTGTACAGTCTGCCTGGCGGTGCCTCCCACCGCAGGACCAACAGTTGCCCATGAACTGCTTGGAACCCGGGTGGAAGGTGACTCGGGTCTTCTGCGATTTCCCCTTGCCCTTCTTGCCTTTGCCTTTGCCTTTGCCTTTGCCTTTCCTGCTGATTCCCTGTGGCCAATTCCCCCCCTTCGGCAAGGGGGAGGCAGCGAATCGGAAACTCTTCCCCTTCCCCTTAAAGGGGTGGGAAGCTCGAGCAGGATAGTAAACATCACGCGGGCGGGGAGGGCGCAGGTCAGGGGCTCCCCTGGAATCCAGACCGCCACGTTCACCGTGGCGGTGTCCTGCATCATTATAGAAAGCGCTAGTCAGTTGCTTCGCTTTCCCCAGTGTGTTGTAGACTCGCTGAATCGCGAGTCCACAGCTCACCAGGGTCAGCTCAGCCTGTGTTTTGACCTTCTCAATCGCATAGTCCTCGTGCACCTGTTTGTAGGTGACGGGACAAGTGCGACGAAGAAACAGACGGACCGCATCCTCCCTCGAGATGTCGAGGCTAGAGTGTTGCCCCAAGTCAGTCGAAGCGTTACTGACTGCGTCAGTGAACGCTTTGATGAACTGCTTGGGGTTTACACCTGCCGGGACCTCTACCGTGGGTGTGAAAATGAAGTCCGTCTTGTCAAAGTCTTCGAGATCAGGCATTACGTCCCTGACTAAGGCGGTAAGAATTACTTTGCCGTCGTCAGGGAAGTAACGGTGAGCTTCCCGCACTGAAGCGAGCGCTGGCCCGCCACAGAGATACTCCAATAACTCCTTTAGGAGTTTGTTTGGAGTTGGCATCACTGTGGCGGTCGCGTCGGACAGCCGGAAAGCATGTGCGAAGAGGGGGTTAAACCGCGTGAGACGAGAGGTTAGCTCCTCAACGAGGGAGTCAAGTAGTGAACGAGCATTCGACTCGTCACCACAAAACCTCCACTCGTCAATGGCATCCCCCTTGCCACACAGCTTCGATTTAATTCTCCTCACAAGTGCTTCAATCTTCTGGTGGTCATCCAGAAAAGCTGCGGACTCGGAATCAAACTTCTTTTCAGCCGCTGATTGTTGAGAAAGCGCAGCCACTGGTGTGGCCACCAGTTGGTCGAATTGTAATTGCCTCTTTGAGGCACCAGCCGGATGTGCTCTTAATCTCGCTGGCGCCATCAATTGGTACGGTGTAGAGGCCATGGTGAAATTTACAGTCGCGGTGATCGAACGTTAGTCTAGAAAATCCAATAAATCAAAATGTTCGGTGATCAAGGTTCTAAAAGTTGTACTAAAAAGATCTCAGCAAGAGAAAACAAATTTACACTTGAACAATCTATAAAAAATAAGGGCAGGGGCTCAAAATGCGGGTTCAAAGGTTCAAATTTTACAGCCGCGGAGAAGGTTAGGGTAAGAGAGGGTGGCGAACGTGTCGTGAGTCTTGGTGATGACGCGCGTACTGCTTCGGAGGCTGCGGCTAGCTAGACCGGTCCGCCTGAGCCCTAGGC
Organism: Cymbomonas tetramitiformis; assembly: GCA_001247695.2. NCBI lineage: Eukaryota > Viridiplantae > Chlorophyta > Pyramimonadophyceae > Pyramimonadales > Pyramimonadaceae > Cymbomonas > Cymbomonas tetramitiformis. Next base: position 14,147 of record LGRX02006063.1, read on the forward strand.
AATTGTGCTCACGAACGGAAATTCATCCTCTCTCTCACTCTACCCCTTCCGTGACTAGTGCGTTTAGAACCTCATGCCCGGATCTCAGCCCCAAGCCCCTATAAGAGCTTTAGCCAGCCATAATTGGCGGTTCTAACAAACCACCTTAGGCCGGTGGTGGGCGCAAACCTGTGAGAACAAACACGCAGTCAAGCACTACAAGTCAAGTGCAACGCTCACATATGTCAACCGTGAAACTGTGAAGCTATACACAAGATAATACGAAGTGTTATAGCTTCCGCCGAAAGAATGTGATGACAGCCCCTAAGGTGTCAGATGTGAAATGACAGATGCTATGAACTGTCTGACTACCGAAGTCGATATCGGAGATGGCGCTGATGACAGTGAAGAAGTCATAGTAGTCGAACCGTATCGGTGATGACACAGATGATGATGACACTGTCGGCGTGCCAAATCCAGCATATAGCAAACTATTCAAATAACTTGATAACTTGATAACAAACTATGAAAATAAAGAAATTCGCCATGACACGTCTGCAAAAGCCTTTTGTTAAAAATCTCCGAAACTAAAATTCTTTATAAAAATATAATACTTAAAGCTTTGCACCTTTTGAGCGAAGCATGGCGAAAACAATGTTTGCTAACTCTTCTGGAGCTGCTTTTAAAAGAGAAGTGCTAACAGAGTTCACTACAGGCACTGCCGTTTCTGGCGTGACAGCCTGAGCCTCAGTCGTGGCAGCACGAGCTTGTGCATCGGCACCAGGAACGAAATATTCTGCCTGCTGTCTCGGTGGAGTAACATTCATGACAGGTGTGGTCATGGGACAGAAGACAGGATGACCTCAACACCGAATCCCGCACAGAGATTATACTGATAAGGGGCGTGTGTCGGCACTTCTTCAGTTGCCAACTCAGCAGTTTCACTAACATTCGCTGTGCCACTCGGTCCAGCTTCATCTGCATTCAGAGAAACTCCCCCACGCTCTGCCATCACCTCTGACTGCGTGTCAGAAAAATACATACTATCTTTAGGGACATTCTGCCGTGCCTCGCAAACCCGCCTAGTTTGCTCTTCTTCAGTGTCAGACACGTCAGATTCTTCATATGGCATTTGCCTGATCTGAGTGTCTGAGTTCACAATCTGGTTATTAAAATACCTGCACAGACAGTCAGATTCAACAATGTTAAAATCCAACGATACAGATGCGAAACTCAAGATGTGGAGGCGCATAACGAGCCGGTCCACCTTCAGTATGTGGGCCGGCGAGGGACATTCACTCGGTGAGTGCCGGTTCACGTTCAGTATGTGAGAATTCAAAATTCACGAATCTCTAGAATTTAGAATTTATACCTGGATAGATCGAAGTAGGAGGTCGAACTCGGGAACAGGGCGTTGGTGATGTCCGTGTTCAAACTTAACGCGGGCATGATCCACAGACTCTCACATCGCTCCTCCGACAGTCCACGCCCGTCAGGATAAAGTCGGTACAGAGCACGTACTTGCCAGACCGTACCATGCGTTTTAAAGTAGACTTAAAGCTCGCGAACTTCCTCTTCATGCGGAAACGTCGGAAAAGATCTGTTTCGCGAACAAATTGTACTTCGTCAACTCCATCCTTCCTTTCAGCTGTGAAGAACCGTAAAGAAGGTACGCGTGTGCAGCCCGGCCTTAATTCTGCTTCGCTGACGTTCTTGTTTCGGATGATGGCGTCCTCCAATCTGTACATTCTTATGGCAGTAGCCGATCATCCCGAAACGTGTGTGTACCTTATTCTTGCATGTAAGATATTTGACAACCAGATTCCAGTTCGACTGACGATTGACACCTTCCCATCCGAGTGCAGACTTCAGGGCAGCGTGAATGGCGTCCGTCTTGATGTTCGTGCCGCCGCCAGTACACTGCGCGTGCCAGTGGTCTTCTTCATCCCCTTGCTCGTAGACACACGTCATGTAGTCCAAGACCCCCTCCAGATAATCAGCTCCCTTGTGGAACTCGTCCTCAGGTAAATCTGTACCCAGTTTCGAAAACGTGATGCTGAACTCGTGATAACAATCTGCAGCTGACTGCACGCTTGGCTTTGCTGCGGGTAGAAGTAGTTCCAGTGTATTTACGCTGTGCTGACTTCCGCACTGCTGCTGTTCGTGCAGGTCGGGGAATGATGTCGAAATCAGAATCATCAGCGTCCTCATCCTCGCTACTGTATACATCCAGGTGAGTTTCTTCCTCATCAGCGTCTTCATCTTCACTGCTAAGTACAGGATTTGACTGCCGTACACATGTACGTTTCTGTCGCATCTGCATTCAAAATTAACCGGTCAGTGACATGTTTCCTTTTGGCGGCGCAGGAATTCTGCAATCTTCGTTTGGCGGCGCACCTTTTAATGAAAGGGATTCCCTTTTCGCCAGCAATAGTCCTTGCAAGATGTCAACGGTAGTGACAATGGCTCCTTCACGTCAAACACGCAGACAATCTGCTTGCAGAAAAATGGAAAAGTGTAGAATTGTCCATCATAATTTCTGTATTCGACTAGTACTTGCTGTGAGTTGTACAATATTTTTTGAACTCTGCCGTAGACTAATGTTTCTTGCTCTTGCCGTGTAACATTGATTCCCCTTCTAAGAATGTCTCGGCAGTGAACACCACGATGCTTGTCTGTGATTGCAATGTCTGTGCCAGTGTTGTCGATTGCCTTACAGTAGGCCTCTTGAACTCGAAGGATTGACAGTTCTCTAGCTATAGTTAACCGTTTTCCCCTAGCGTTGTCCTCACGCCGTTTCCGGAGGTATTCCTTTTGCACGCTGCCTCTTAATACTTAACAAGTGGTCCATTTAAAAAATTCCGATTCAGCCTCAACACAATTCAGCCTCTAAACATATTCTTGCCACAATATAAGTTCACCTCAGAGTGACCCATACACAACGACCAAAGCCTGTTTGAAAATCCGCAGTCCGCAGCAAAAGCACTCCCAATAATGTCCATCAACAATAAAATACACATTTGGGCTACCTGAGTCGACGCTGCCCACGCTAGGAGGTTGATACATCTTGTCAGTTGGTTAGAATGAAGTCGTCGTCGCTTGCTAACTCTCAGTTATCAGAATCAGTTGACGCTGTTTGAATATCTGTCAAAATGTCATTGGTTCATTACAATTCAGAAATTCTAATTGGACCCGAACGCCCTGTGAGGCTAAGATCGAAGATTGAATAATCTGTTAATTGGCTGAATTATCATCATTTGTGTAATGATCATTCTGTGCACCTACAAATCAGCCAGCAAACAGCCATGATCATCAGCCACCATCAGCCACCATCAACCACCATCAGCCATGCATCATTATCATCATCCACCATGACTATTTCGGTTACCTAGGTCTAAAGCAAAGTTATCAAATTCTGAAAACGAATACAAGCCGAAACACCCGCAAATTCTAGTTTTTCGCCATGGCCCTTTGCATGTGTGTCAAAGTCTCACAACACTTACATCACTTAGAATTCACAAATACACATGAATTCCTCCGCGCGCGAGTGTCATAAAAAACACCGAAAACTTGTTGTGGGACATATGGCGTATTCTTATAGCATTCTTATAGCACTTGATCCCAAGATCGTTGGCACCCCCATGTTACTACCAGTCTTGGGACATATGAACCATATGCGTGATCAATAACACGCAGATAGCTCATATGCATGGCTGCGTGTCCAGAGCCATTCAGCGAATCGATTCTTAAATATGGAAGCCAAATCTCAAAATCGCTCCTTTTTCCAGTGGGCGTTTTCGCCAACTGTGATCGTCATGCAGTTGAGGATAGCTCGCGCCCATACCTAAGCGGCTTCGTGATTGGGTTTTAAATGCTCAAAACGCCCCCGTCCAATGAGAAATTTGTGGGTTTCGATATATGACTGGAAAGGGCTCGTCGAGCGCTACAAGATAGTCGGCTTACTTTTTTAATTTGGCTAATGAGCGCGAAGGGGGGAAAAAAAGTTCGCGTATATTGGCCAAATAAAAAAAGTAAGCCAACCATCTTGTAGCTCTCGACGAGCCCTTTCCAGTTATATACCGAAACCCGCCGAATTCTCATTGGACGGGGGCATTTTTAGCTTTTATACGCGTGTAATTGCATATGACAAATTCCATATTAAAACGTTATTCCACCAGAAATTCTGAGAAACGCAAAAGGAAAAAGTCCGTGCGATTACATACCCCAAATCCAGCTCACTTAGCTAATGACCGCTGGATGGCTCTGGACACGCAGCCATACATATGCATCAAGTCATATAAGGGCTGCCAGCCCTTTTCGCTTACAGTGCGTGCTCACGTTTAAGAATATCATGCTATAAGAATATCGGTACGGAAAATGCTGAAAATCCCCTAAGAATATTGGGTACGGACCAAAACTTTTGGAGTATCCTTAATGTCCTCCGAGCTAAGAATATTCGGTCCGCGGACGCCGCAACGCATGCCATATCGTTAACAATATAGGGCGCACGCGTGACCCACCTCGCTATACGGTAGTGCTAGGTCAGCCGCGCACGTCACCCACCACTACGGTAGTACACAAGGGCGGGAGTATAGAATAATAAGGTCATGTGCATGTTACGGTACAAGCCGGCCGCTGGCATATGCCAGCCGATTTTGGTATGGGCCGGCCGATATCAAGCAAACCTGGTACAGGCCGGCCTGTACCAGCTATTGTTTAATGAGATGTTCACGGTTTTAACCGAGATGATTTCTAACTTCTCGGTCGAAACTTGTCGGGCGAATGAGAGCATCGGAATTCAAAATTCGGCCATTCAGTGGCCCGTATGATGACTGCAACCGAAATCACGAACGAGACCGTGGTCAGGAATTCGAGACTTCGAAGTCTCATCTTCTCGGTCGAAAAGTGAGACCGAGGTAATCATCTCGGTTAACGACAGAATATTTGGTCCACGTCGGAAGACGCGTGGACGCGATCAGATTCGTTACGTGAGACAGTTTTCATCAGTGAGACTTCGAAGTTACGTTTTTCCATAAAAAAAGATGACATACATCGCGGAACGATATCCGGCGCGTGGAAAATTTCACGTAGATTTCGAACTCGAAAACTTCTTGTTCAGAAGACAGACCTGTCGGTGTGTCACCAGTCCGTTCCAGTTCGACAGTTCAGCAGGTCGAAAATCTGAGACCGCGGTCGAAATTCTGAGACCACGGTCGAAAAACGAGACTTCGAAGTTAACCGAGGTCTCGCGACACCATGGAATATACCTGTCCGCGTGTCAGTCGGACATTCAGTGCAATCCGAATCTGAGTCGAGACCACGGTCGAAATTCGAGACTTCGAAGTCTCACTCTACAGTACAGTACTCCGTAAAAATAATCTCGGTTAAAACCGTGAACATCTCATAAGTGTCACTTTCAAAGACATAAAGAATACAGTACTTATACCGCAAATACCATGTGACGTGCTCGGCGAAGTTAAGAATATTTGGTTCGATATGTGGCATATCCTTATTGGAGCATTTCTTTGGTCGTAAGGATAAAAACACCGAATTTGTAAATATCGCTAAGAATATTCGGTCCGGCCCAAATGTTCCGATATTCTTATATATGAGCACGCACTGTAGCGACAGAAAACTGTAATGGAGACAACGAATAGGAAAATTAACAGGTAAAACGTTTATTATCGGTCGCGTTTTCAGCGATTATCAACCGTCATAGCAATTTCATGGCCCATCGCGATTCCTAATCAATTGTGTGAGCAGGGAGGTAATTTGAGAGGACCGTTTGTACACTACAGGGAAGACTAACAAATGCAAGGAGGAATCACCAGAGGGTGTACAATAGCTTACACACGAACACAAGTAGGAATATTTATCCTACAGGAGTGAATTCGTTGTGCAACTTGTCACTTTATGAAACAACAAACAACTCAACAGTGTAATATCGTTTCAAAATATGCCACCGGGGCAGAATGAGGCACATATTTACAGATTGGGTGCCAGAAGAAAACTATTCAAGAGTATAACTAGACTTGAATATTTATCAAAACAGCTGTCGCTAAAACCCCCGAAGTTCACTTGCATATTGAGTACCAGACTCAATCTTTGTCTCCGCTCATAATGAATTGTTCTGAATCTTCAGAGTGCGTCTTCGAGACAGTCGTGTTATATCGTACCATAACGGGGGGTAGAAAGCCAAAAAGAGTTTCTAGTGTTCGGGTGCGACAAGCTAAAAAGCACAGCTTGCGGCAAGAGCGGTTCACCACGGCTAAGAAGGCTTGTCTTGGCCTTTCCGACCAGTCGTCGAAGCCAGTATGGCAAACCATGCAAGCTGCACGGCGTTCGTCAGGTACACCTGCTGTGAAAGTGGGCACTGAAAGAGATACAAGTTGATGGGGAACCAGATAGAGATGCCAATAGCAGCTTTTCGTGGAGCTTCACGTCGTGCTGATTGCCAAGATGCGGCAAGAGGAAAGCGCTTTCCCATCGACAAAGACCAGGCGTGGTGAGAGTGGCACACCAGTGGAATCCACGTAGCGCAATGGAAAGTTGCACGGGCGAGTTGACCAGGAAATGCGGCGGACAACATTCCGTACCATATGTGCAGAACAGGTCCCATGAGACCTCCGTATGTTGCTTGAGAGAGTAGAAGCCGCCCATCGTCCACCCTCCCAGTGGAGATGGCTTGTGAGAAGACCCCGCTGAGTACAAACGTTGCGCCTGATCAAGAAGCCAAGGGCACGCGTCAATGAAAGGATTCAAGCTAGGTTCTGTACAGTCCGGTTTCCCATGGGAACAAAATTGCTATGCTGTTGTCAGCTGTGAATTTCCCTATGGGAACAACTCTAAAAGTGCTATGCCATTCTCAGCTGAACACACTCCTTGGTACCTAGGCTAGATGGCGGGAGTCAAATTCAGTGTGCAAGCGAGGCTCACCTGAGGAGCAGGATCTTCGTACCAGTGTTGATAACGTCTTATGATAACTGAGATTGCGTATAGGCTTCCTCGATAGTGCAAATTTTCGAGACTTTCCAAAACGGCTGAAGGGAGTCCAAGAGGGAACGTTGAAGCCGATTGATGGCACGTGAACCATTGCACCGTTCAGTGGAAGAAATACAAGTCCAACGGGTAAACCTGGATTCCCCGGGATACTTCGAAAAGAGGGACAGACCGCTCGAAAAGACGACCTATCCGCAGGACACCTTTTTCTTCACGTTGGAGCAGGGGCGAACACAGGTTACATGGAGAAGTATACTGGGACTACTTTTCACTGCCATGAGGAACATGCGCAAAACGGCTCAGTTGCAGAATTCGACGCCAAATTCAATGGCTGTTTGAGGGAGATGTTCCCTCGATAAACAAAGTCAAATAAAGCCTAGTCTGACAGCTGTACAGGACCGTTGTGTTGGGAGACTTGCAAAATGAATTCCCTTTGATCTTTAAATTCAGCATAAATACGACGGGCGAGGCGAGAAGGCCATTGTTTCATCAGCGCACTTGAGTTTCGGCGATTCGACGTTTCAACGATTCAACCTGTGTCACTCATCGCTCGACCCTGTGACTGTTGACTGTACACTCTGTACCTATGATGTTCACTGAAGATGAAGCGCCGATGCTGCGCGGGGCTGGGGGCCTCTCCCACCGTGGGTTCTTTCGCAACGTGCGGTGGATTGAAATAATAATACAGATCCGACAGCTCAACATTGTTCTGTTTTATCTGAATTATCTTTATGCGACGGGAATCGGCGATGTTGGCGCATCGAGTTTCTAGGATATTTTAGAAGATTTTCATTTTCGGATTTTGAATACGAGTAGTGTGGTCGTGAGGCGCATGCGCAGCCGTTTGCAGCAGACGGCGCGGCGATAAAGTCTCAGTCTACAGCTTAGCAGTCTCGTACGGCACGCGGCATACGTATGATACGGCGAACCCGAATACGCACGTATCCTACGTAGGATACGAACGAAAATGCCCAAATACGGACCGTAGGATACTCGCGATATCAACGCAGTGTTAGTGTGCAGGCTGTGTGTCACATAGTGAATAGTGGAAAATCAGACCGAGAGTGAACTCTTACCACTTATTAGGAACTACGACTAGCACTACCGTACGAACGTGTTTCACAGCTCTCTCCCTTCGGCATATCCAGTCCAGCGAAGAATATTCCCCCCAAAAAATTCGGGCCTGCGGCGGGCTCTTCAGTCTCGCTTCGCTCGGCACTGCTATTAGGACCTACGCGTATCCTACGTATGATACGACAAACCCCGGATACGCGCGTATCCTACGTAGGATACGATGTCGTTTGACGTATGTGGCCAGCTAAGGTCTACTGTGACACTCTAGTGTGTCACAGTCTCAGAGCCTTCAGTCTGTGACACGGCGCCGGCATGCTTATACTCGTAGTGACACTATCCTATGGCCATAGGATAGACAGCTAGATCGTCTCAGATGCCTCTGAGTTTAAGATTTCAAAAGATAGCGTCTGGCTCGATTCAGCATTCACGATTGTCACGTCACTATTAGAATTTTGTCATACGATAGTGAAAGTGATACAGTACAGTCTCAGTCTAATAGCGATACTGTAGCGATATTATCGATAGTGTGGGTATTTCCAAAAGGGTATGACTACGTGCACCCCAAGGTCGCATTTAAGGGAATCCAGTGACACTGTTTCGCGCTGACGACCGCGCGACTGGGTTGAGTCACATCGAACAGATCGAGAGCTCTAGAACTCGTGTACCTTGCAGTCTTCGGTTACGTTATGACACAAGTATCGCATGCGTTGACTTTCTGAGGAAGCAACTACAGTAATTGCTGCGCACCAACACTTATTAGAGCTCACAATTTTCTCAACGTTCCTTCGCCTTGTGGGGCGGCCGGTGCTGTGACTGTTGTAAATATGCGCAGGGATTGTTTGAATGCTCGACTGTTTTTTATTTTTCAGTTTGTTAATGTTGATCTTTAAGCTCACGATATTGGGTGTGCGCAGTGTGTGTCGCAGGTATTCCGATGGATGCCGAGGAGGGACGCGTTCTTTTGAGATGTGGAAGTCTAGGGCAACCTAGCTTGGGATTAAACCCAACCACATCGGACTCGTGGTCACTTGTCCATTTATTCACCTTGAATATGTACGCAAAGTTTGAGGAGCAACGACTTAGGATAAGGCATCGGCTGTTTTATTTTTATGAGTTTGTGGCTAATTCGCGACCTCTTGAGGTGTGGAAGTCGAGGTTGGTGTATGCCAACCTTGCTTGGGCTCAACCCCAGCCACAACGCACACCCAATATCGTGAGCTTAAAGATCAACATAAACAAACTGAAAAATAAAAAACAGTCGAGCATTCAAACAATCCCTGCGCATATTTACAACAGTCACAGCACCGGCCGCCCCACAAGGCGAAGGAACGTTGAGAAAATTGTGAGCTCTAATAAGTGTTTGTGCGCAGCAATTACTGTAGTTGCTTCCTCAGAAAGTCAACGCATGCGATACTTGTGTCATAACGTAACCGAAGACTGCAAGGTACACGAGTTCTAGAGCTCTCGATCTGTTCGATGTGACTCAACCCAGTCGCGCGGTCGTCAGCGCGAAACAGTGTCACTGGATTCCCTTAAATGCGACCTTGGGGTGCACGTAGTCATACCCTTTCCAAAAGGGAAGGGTTATACGCGCTGGAACTCGAACGTGGTTTCCGTCTCAGTCCCGAAAAAATTCTGAACCAGCGTGACGGTCATATCGTCTCGCATCGTCTCGCGTGTCATCGTGAATTTAATTTCCAGGATTATTAAAACAAATCATCTATTTATCTTCCATCGATATCGCGGATACGATTGCCGTTGGCGTTGACTCGCTCAAGGATAAAGAGCTGCGCACCAACATTTACTGCTCATAATTTTCTCAACGGTCCTTCGCTTCGCCTCATGGGTGGAACGATGTCGTGGCTGCTGTGTTATGTGTGGGAGGACTGCTCCTCACAAGGCACTGTAACTACTGATGGGAGTCTTATATGGACTGCATATAAAGACTAACTGCCTAGGTACTGCTAGGTCAGCTCTTTAGACATAGGACTGCTATGTCTAGACTTACTACATATATTTGCATGTAAGAATTAGGTATTATATTTGACTTTTGCCATGCGGCTGTTTTTACTCTAGAAATCTCAACTGTTTCTTTGGCCTTGGCCATTACTTATTCACTCAGCTCTCTGAGGTAATCCTAGTCAGCATGGCCAAGTCTCATCAACCTATCATATGCTTGTACTACATTATCATGCAGTATGATGTGCCAGTATTCTACATGTCACATTATTACACAGTACAGTGGTACTGTGTACTCCCATATAAGGGGGGTCTCTTCCTCAACAGGGGTCTCGGGCGCTAATGCTGTAAGGCGCGTATGACACTTCTGGCATGTATGACATTGCTGAGTCATCCGCGCATGACACCGTGTGTTGTCCTAGCACAACTCCCCCCCCCTTCAGGTGGGAAGCGTCCTCGCTTGTGCTTAGATGCACAGTCGTTAGGCTGATTCGGAGCCCATGGTGTCCCACTCGCTGTCGTCGGACATCACTGGTGGCGGCGTAGGGCTGTACTCCGGCATCAAGGTCACCGGCTCCTCGTCAGCTTCTTCCGGATTAGCGCAGACTCTTTCATCGTTGAGATCTGTCTCATTTTCATCTCTCCAAAGCAGCTCCGCTAGGTATTCACACACCGCTGCGATTGCCCCCACGGGTTGTTCCACCGGTAGAGAGCTGAATAATTGTTTAAGCAAGGCTGCGGGGATGCCATACACGTGCCATCCAGCTCCCATGCCTGGTCTAGGGGTCGCCCGACTCTCTGCTGGCGGAGCCGCTCTGCGCCATCTTCTCGTGCCGCCCATAACGGCGTTTGAAGTCGCAGGGGTTTTCGGGGTCGCAAGACTTCAGGGTGGTGATAGGCGCGTTGGTCCAGAAGTGGGTGGGTTTCTTGTAGGGCATACCATACTTACAATACGTAGCCAGATGCGGAGGTGGCAACCCTTGCATGCATCGGCGAGTGTGTAACCCATGAGGAGCTCGGCCACGCGGGTTCTCGATGAAGTAGAAGCTCGGCTGGAGGTACTTGATGATCTCCAGCGTTCTCCGCACTTGCCTGTCAGCACCACGCAAGTTTCGTATCCCTACCGTTTTGGCTTGGCTATACTCCGTGCATGGAGGGCTCGCCCAAATGACGTCAAAGTGCTTGGGCGAGAACTGCCGATAGTCCCAGTGCAGGATGTTTTCGCAGTGAGTGGGCTTCCATCGGTTCTGGATGTCCACCGAGACTACCTCACACCCAGGAAACTGCTTGCTGAACTGTCGTTCGACGGAGCCTGTGCCACAAAACAACACCAAGATCCGTATTGGGCGTCGAGACGGTTGTAGGCGTGCCGCTCCTCGACCAGGTCCTTGGGATGGCATGAAACTAGTGGACGACACCGTCGCGAATGTGCCCACCTCGTCGTCGGCTCGTTCTTCCGGGATCCACGCCATTCCGTCCGCCTGTAACTCTTCAGGATCCGTCAACCATATCGCTCCTGCTGACTCCTCGCGTTTGCGAGTGACTCTACTCTTTTCACGTTCTTGCCTCTTGGCCTCGACCTTCTCGAACTCCTGAAGAGCGCGGTTAGGTATCCCTTTTCGGCCAACCCCATCGAACTCGAGGTCCTCGCGAGTTTTCCATTCATTCTCGGAGCGCGGCATACCTACCCATTTGACCATGTACTCCGTCCATGTCCGCCCGCTACGTCTCCTCGTGCGTGACCTCTCAATGCACTCCACCGCCATCTCCTTACGACCGCTCACGTCCACAGGGGGAGGCGGAATCTCCGCACTCCTGTCCGCGAACTTGTCCTGGCCCGACTCCACTGGGGTGAGCCTATCCACGGTGAAGACGTCGTGCACCTTCCACTGTGGTGGTAGCTTCAGGCGGTAAGCCGCGGGGGCCCCTCGGTCCTCGGGGGCGAGCTCCATCTGCCGGTCGCTGTGGAAGGCCTCCAGCACCTCCATCGGGCCCAGGCGCTTCTTCAGCAACTTCTTGTGTAGGCCCCGATCCCCGGGCTGGGTGAGATGCGTGGCGTCCACCCACACCATGTCACCTATAGCGTACTGGCGAGCGCGATGGCGAGCGTCATACTGGGCCACTTGCTGCTGCTGAGCTACCAGCAACCTATCGCGAGCAGTCTGCAACTGCTGAACAAACTGCCGGGCGGTCTCGTGGGCCGTGCCTTTCTTCACGACGTCCCCTCTCCCCCCCTTGGCGCGGCCCCTACGAGAGGCCAACGCAGCTTCTACGAAGAAGTCGAGCTGCGACGCTGGGGCATGCCCATAGCAAAGCTCGAAGGGTGTGAATCCAGTAACCGCGGACCTGGAGTCGTTAATGGCGTACTCCACCGGGGTGCACCACAAATCCCAGTCTGTCTGGTTTGCGTCAACGTAGGCGCGCAACATGCGCTCTACCGTGTGGTTTGTGTGCTCCGCTTGACCGTCCCCTTGTGGATGGTACGGCGTAGTGGAGGCCACCTGCACCCCCATAAGGCGATGCAACTCCATATGAAAGGCGTCACGGAAGCGAGAGTCCCTGTCACAAACGATCTTCATGGGAGCACCGTGCAGTCGCCAAACATGGTCGAAGTACATTCGTGCCACTTGCTCAGCGGAACTGTCAGAGTACAGCATGGGGACCACATGCACCATCTTGGACAACTTGTCCGTGAACGTGGCGAAGGCGTCGTAGCCCCGCTCCGTGCGCGGCAGACCTGTGACGAAGTCAATGCTCACCACCTGCCACAGCCTGACCGGGACCTGGAGGGGGTTCAACTGGCCATCCGGATAGCTGTTCCTCGGGCGGGTCTGCTGGCATATCAAGCACGAGCGGGTCCAGTCGGTGACGTCTTTGTTCATGCGGGGCCACCAGAACCGCCGCACTATCCGAGCGAGAGTCTTATCTCGCCCGGTGTGTCCCGCCGCGGGAGACTCGTGCGCCTCACGCATGACTATCTCCCGAAGGGGAGAGTTGGACGACAACACCAGCTGGTAGCGTCCCTCCGCGATGCGCCAGATCATGTCGTCAACCATACGGAAGGTGTCCGTGCGCTGGTGCGGGGCGGCTAAAAGCTCTTCCTTTAACATCGTGAGGTAAGGGCTACGTTCGTACTCCGCGCGTAGTGCTTTCACGAACTGGCATGCCTTCAGTGGTCCTTTGGTTGCGCGTGCCTTGGCCGCTGGCCCTGACGTGACCATAGGCTCGCTTGCACCTTGAGCGGCGGGCGCACGGGCACTCTTCGCTCGAGGCCGAGTCCGGCTGGCCGCTGGCGCCCACACCAGCAGCACGGGCCACCGCAGCGCTGGTCGGCCTCCATCTGGTGACTCAATGGCTACTGCCCCGTAGTCCTTGTGGTAGGACCAAATCGACGATTTGGTCCTACCACGAGGACCATTGTTCCGATAATTTAATTGGCCACCTCCCGTGATTTGTGGTGTCTAATCAATGAAAGGTGGTATATATAGGTCCTATATTAATTTATTTGAACGCTGGTTTGGCCTATATCCATCCCATATATCCATGACGAACGCATTTCAAACCTCTACACTCAAATTTTTCAAAACGGATTTTTTGGAACATTCAAAATGTGGCAAATTAGTGACTCATCTTCAATAATTTTTTTACCAATCATATATCAACACTACACCTGCGCGGGTACCATCAAATTGAACCTATACATATGTCCCAATCATATTTGGGCGGGAGGCCCGGTTGGAATGCATATATTGGCTCGTTGGCTCGTTGGCTTCCCCTCTAATATATTGGCTCGTTGGTTTCCCCCTAAAAAAGTGGTCACGCGAGCTGACCAGCCAGCCATCATAATTGCTTGCTAGAGGGCATATATCGCAAGGTTGGTGTGTGCGGCACATTAAATCTTCAAGTATATATATATTGCGAATTTCTGAAAGTCTAACATCATCCAAATATCTTATTTTTCGACTGGCGTGTACATTTTAGAATGGATGAATGCCAATTTCTAAAGTCCGAAATTCACTAAATTCAGAATTTGCATTGTGTTGAACATGCGCCATGCTGAAATAGAGCGGAAATGATGATGAGGGTGCGAAGTAACCGATTCAGTTATCTTATTTGGTCATAAACTCAAGATGTATAACCATGAGCATCACCGTGAGCCCCGCATGTGACTCCTAATACTCAAAATACGGTGGTCCTTGTGGTAGGACCACCATTTTCTTCAAGCTGTTGGTGAAATTACACCCCTAAAGCGTGTCGTTCAACCACACACCTAAAGTCTCACGGGGGCCGCCGCTATAAGAAATAAAATTCATTTAACTCATAAATATCATGTGCAAATGTTACCTGTGCCTCAAATAGTCGATTTAGTGATCGAAACCGCAATTGCCCATTGGTCCTTGTGGTAGGACCATGAATTTGGGTAGTAGCCATCAAACAAGCATGTAGGGTGACCCTTGGCATCCTTGAGGTCGAACACCTTGACCACGTGCAGGCCGTACTTGGGCTGGATAAGGGTGCGCCAGGACGCGTCATAGTCCGGCAGTAGGAACATCGCCGACGTGTTTTCTGGGTCGGCGCGCCACTCAGCCATAAAGTGGCGTAGGATCCTCTCAATGAGGTTGCTATCCTTGGTGTAGGGGGGGTTGCACCAGACGTGCTTTCCCCGCCATTGCTGCTTGAGGCACTCCGTCCAATAGGTGTCCACCTGGCGGTTGACGCCCATGGAGTCACAACACGCGTCCACGTCGAACGGGCCGTACTGCGCTGAGATCTCTTCGAACTTCTCCTTTACCAGTTTCCAGTCCTGCCGGTCTACCACGTTATCGTAGTGGGAGCTTGACGCGGGAGGGGAACTTTGTTTGCTGGGAGGGGAAGGACTAAGGGGAGTTGAGGGGGCTGGAGAGGGGGCTTGCTCCGGTTGCGAGCGAGAGCGAGTAGTGACGCCCGCAAGGGTGGCTTCATGCAAGGCGCGCTCCGCGGTGTGCAACGTCTCAGCTGCGTCTTCCCACAGGTCGGGGGTTTCCACCCAGGTGAGCCCATTCAGATGAGTGAGCTCCCCAACGACCAACGGAGGGCTGACCGGAGGTACAGACTCGTCTTCAGAGTCGGAGTAATCAAACGTGGAGTCGAGCACCGAGATGGGGTCTTCAAGGATCTTGACTTTAGCGGGCTCCTCGGACGGCTCTTCGTCGGTGTCGTTCTCGTCGATTGCACCGAATACTGAGGTGGGATCGGCGGGGGTTGAGCTCCCAGCCGGCTCCCTCGGCACACTCTGACGAGGCTCGTCTGTATCCCGGTCGACCACGCCCTTCTCCTTGAGCCCCTCCCTGGCGGATGACTGCTTGTAGTCGTCTGGATTGGGCGTCCGGAACTACTAGGCATCGGCCAGGTACGTGCTCCATTTGGTGCACGCCCACTTCCACCAAGTCTTCATACCAGCGTGCTTGGCGTCGACTCAGCTCCCGAGCCGGTGCGAAGAGCCACTGCAAGGGTTTGTGGTCACCCATGAGTTTGAAGTCGGTGAATATAAGGTAATGCCTCCACGTCACTGTGGTGCAGTGGTGGATGGCGCACAACTCCCGCTCCCCAGCGTGGTAGTTCTGCTCGGCCGAGGAGAATTGCCTGCTCTCGAAGGCCAACGGCTGAAGACCTCGTCCCAGGTCTTGCATCAGCACGCCTCCTAGTGCGACCGCACTCGCGTCGGTCTGCACGCAAAATGGGCGAGACCCATCGGCTGCTGAGCGCTGGTCCGGTAGGGCGAGGATTGGTGCTGAAATCAATGCTGACTTCAATCGTTGGAAGGCTTCTTTCTCCTCCTTGCCCCAAGTCCATGGCACTCCCATCTTCGTGAGGCGAGTGAGAGGGTGGGCAATGTGAGCGAAGGACTGGATGTACCGCCGGTAAAAGCCACACATTCCAAGGAATTGGCGCACGTGGGTGACAGTCTCGAGCTCCGGCCAGTCGCGAACTGAGGCAACCTTGTCGCGTTGGGGGCGACAACCTTCCTTACTGCACACATGGCCAAGGAAGCGTACTGCTCGCATGCACAACTTCAACTTGCTTCGCTTGAGGTATACTTTGTGCTGGCGACAGGCAGCTAATACAGCTCGTACATGGCCGACATGCTGCTCAGGTGTGTCACTGAAAATCATGATGTCGTCCACGAACACTCTGCAGAAGGGTAGGTGTCCGAGGTACTGCGTCATCATTCTTTGCCACGTGCTCGGTGAGTTGCTCAGTCCCATAGGCATGACCAGCCACTCGTAAGCTCCGAAGTGGGTGGTCATGGCTGTCTTCTCGATGTCCTCCTGTTCCATGGGAACTTGCCAGAATCCCCACAAGGCGTCTGCGGTGGAGAAGACGGTTGCTCCTTGTAGGTCATCGAGGAGGGTTTGTACGTCAGGAAGAGGGTACTTGTCCTTGACCGTGATCTCATTTATCGACCTGTAGTCGATAACCAAGCGCAACTCCTTAGGGTTGCTCGGCTTCGGCACCATAAGTACCGGACAACCCCAGGGAGACGCCGATGGACGGATGTACCCCTTGGCCAACAGCTCGTCAAGTTGTGCACGAAGTTGCCGAAGCTCCTCTTGCGACAACTTGTAGTTACGCCGATGTAGCGGCTGTCCACTCCAGTCGGATCGCAAGCGAATGTTGTTCTTGTAGTCGCGGCTTTGGACGGAGTCAGGCAGCTCCGTACATATGACGTCCCTGAACTCCTCCTCAAGGTCGCGCAGCTGTTGCCATATCTCCGGGGACACTGTCTCGTCAATCTCGTCCGGCTCCTCCGCTTCCATGGCATGGGGCTTGGGCGGCGGTGACGGCGGTTCCTCGGCCACTGGAGCGGCCTGCTCTTGAGATAAACCTTCAGTATGGGGCTTCTCGTCGCTCCAGCGCACACGCTTGCGTCGCGGCCGACGTTCGCGGAGTAAGCGCCTTCCCTGCTCCAGCGCGGCTGCGGCTTCGGCATGCCAGGTGGGTGGTTTCCCTTGCGCGTGGTCGTCGATTGCCTGGGCACGTACGTGCTCAGGTAATAAAGCAAATGCTCCCAAAGCTTCCCGCTTGCTCTGGAAGAACCCCAGATGTAGGTTGTTGGATGGTGCATTGTCCGCTTGGGGGCCAACAGCACCCTCCAGCGCGACCACGTCAAAGTTTTGTGGGCGGGTGGACTCCACTGTTGCGTACACCTTATCCAAGTGGTCCTCGTCACTGGTGCCTGGGCTGGGCCGCACAGATTCCCGGAGGAGTAGAGCGTCCTCGGCTTCGGAGTCAGTGTCTGACGCGGACATCAGCGCAGGCGCGTCCGTCTCACCCAGATCCGCTTGGGAGGAGTCCATGGCGCCCGCGACTTGGGCGTCTTGCTGCTCAGAGCTAGACGTGGCGCGACGCTCGGACGAAGCGTCCATGGGCTTGGCGTTGGTCTCGGCGTCGGTCTCTTCGTTACAGGCGACCGCCCCGAAGGTGCCGTCGGGTGCTAGGTACACCACGAAGGCACACTCATCCTTAGATTGGAGGGCTCGAAGGTCCTTGCGTACCCTTTTGGGGTCCAACAAGACTCCTTGTACCAGCGCCATGGCCTTATCCTTGGGTCTTGAGGGGTCTGGCGTTCCCGGAGAGCAGCCTGTAATGACCACTCTCTTGCTTCCAGAACCAAACCGGATGGAACCCCATCGGGAGTAATCCAAGGTGACTGGGGAGTGGGAGGCTAGCCAAGGTCCTCCAAGGATAATATCCACGCAAAGATCAATGGGCATCACTCTGAGCTCCAATTGCTTGGCGTACAACCCCTTGGTGGTCTCTGCTTGCAGTCGAGGGCGGACGCACGTGTTGACATCGTACGACGCGCCGTCAGCTACTCGCACTCGCATGGGGTTTTCGTGAGGTCGAGGCGTCAGGGAGGGAATGCTGCGTACAGTCTTGTCCGAGATAATGTTGGTGGAGCACCCACTGTCCACCAGCACCTTTACGCGACGACCGTTCACGTACGCCCAGAACAACAACAAGGTGGGGGCCTTGGAATTGTTGATCTGTCGAGGTGGCGCTCGCGATGTTGATACAGCCGCCAAGAGATCACTCCAGCCAGGGCTCATGTCCCCACTGTCGATGATGCTGTTGAGCTGGCATACGATGGGGTCGTCCTTGGCATGAGGGTCGCCTAGGTCAGGAGGGTCGTCCATGTCAGAGTCCCATGGTAACTCGTAGGTGCCTGCATCGGCCAAGAGCCCTTGAGCGGTGGCTGTCTGCACCAGGTCCCTCCGGGGTGGGTAATCAGGTGGGTACAAGGCCACTTGGATGACCTTGTCCTTCGCTGCTCGTGCCATATCATTCGTCGCCAAGTCACTTGCGTACTGGAGGAGTCCATCTTCTACTTCCTCTTGCGCTTGTTCATTGGCTAAGATGTGCAGTAGCTCTTCGTCTATAGGAGAGTCCCGCTCCAAATATGGTAGGCCACTGGCATAATCCCGCTTAAGCTTCTCTCGTTGGCGAACCTTCTCCAGCCCACTGAGCCACCTCCTCCTTGGTGCTCCTTCAGCTCGAGCTGCATGGGTCGGTGACAGCCATGGTCGGGGGCGGTCACTCCGTGTGGTTGAGGTTGCCTCGACAGTCGTGTTGTCGTTAGGTGAGGGCGTACGAGGTCGACGCCCAAGCTGGATGTCTTGACGTCGTCGTCGGTATTCTTGCAGCCTTTTAAGTTTGTTAAGGGCCGCGGGTAAGGGTGATCGAGCTCGAGCTTCTCGCTTGTTGGCGGTAACCGCGCTGTGCGTTGGTGACCGCGTGGGTCCTCGGCTGCTGCGTCGATGCCCGGCTCTCCAAAGCGGTGGGCTCGTGCTCCGCGGAGGTGTACGGGGCGGTGCAAGCCCTACAGATCTGCAACCCTTGGGAAAGCTTTCCATAGGCATGGAAACGGGTGAAAACCCTATGGAAAAGCCCTATGGAAAAGGGAAAATGGATACTGGAGATTATCTCGAAAACAAAAATTTTGAGTTTCCATCCCTATACTCACCCTTGGGAAGGTTTTCATTATTTTCCAGGGCATTCCATAGGGTGATTGTGCTTTCCATAGGGTTTTCCAAGGCATTCCATAGGGATGATTGTGGCGTCCATACCTATGGAACGTTTTCCATAGGGATGGAAGGAATCGTATGGAAAATATCGTATGGAAAACCCTATGGAAACCCAATGGAAAGTCCTGGAATATCAAGCGTTTTCCGTAGCTATGTCATCCCTATAGCATTCCTATGGAAAGCCGTATGGAAAACCCTGTGGAAAAACACACGGATATGTTCCATCCCTATGATCACCCTATGCTGGCCCTATGGAACCTAATAGGTCATACCTATGGAAATCTTTTCCCCAGGCATGGTACCCCTTGGGAAACCTGTTTCCATACGGACGGTGTACCTATGGAAGCGAATTCCATAGGCATGGTATCCCTTGGGAAGCAATCTTCCATACGGTCGATATACCTATGGAACATTTTCCACAGGTATGGTATCCCCTGGGAAAGATCTTTCCATACGGACATTATGCCTACGGAAGACGGGCCCATACACTTAGCGTCCCTTGGGAAATAGGTTTCCATACGGCCGACATACTTATGGAAAGGTTTTCCATTGGGTGGCTCACCTTTGGGAAAGATTATTCCATAGGATGGCTATACCTATGGAAACACAATTCCATACGTGCTGTATACTTATGGAAAGGTATTCCATACGGATATTATACGTATGATTCCGTTAACAGCATCAGGAGTATACCTATGGAAACGCTTTCCGTAGGGTGACCCGCCCTATGGAATTCATATTCCATACGGTTATTATACTTATGGAGAGCATTTTCCACAGGTGTACTATACCTACGGAAAGCTTTTTCCCCAGGGATACCATGCGTATGAAAACCGTATATTATAGGTATGGAAAACATCTTTCCCTACGTATGTTATCCGTATGGAAACTATTTACTATAGGCATAGTATAGGTATGGAACCGGTAGATATATATGGTTTCCATAGGCACGATATAGGGATAATATCGGGATGCTATACGTATGGAACTTAATTAATATTTACTTTCCATAGGCACAATAGTGGGGCAAGTATAGGGATACTGTACGTGTAGCACTGACTGTGTAGCATACATATTGCACATTAGCAACATGCAGTGTGTTCACTATGTTTCCACTATGCGAGATAAACAAAATACTCGAGCATCTTTACTACGATTAACATGTATCTAGCTAGGCAGAAAGGAATACGAATGGGACTATCAAATTTTATCATACCAACGAATACACAAAATTATGTTCTACTCGTGCACTTTCTATTTACAATACGCAAAATAATGTTCTTCTCGTGCTCTTTCTATTTACAAGATGCCAACCTAAACGTTGACGTTGTACTCGAGGCCGTCGATTTTCTCCATCTCGCTTCGCTCCAAAACAACCGATCTAAAATGGAAAGTAAAGAGCCAACACTTAGTAAAAAAGCGGAAACGCACAAAAGAATATTCTATTGAAAACATAAAGGACTTATCAACCTAGAATGTTTGAAGGGATGCTTGAAGTTGACGTTGTACTCGAGGCGGTCGATTTCCTCCATTTCGCCCTCCTCGAAAACAGCCAATCTGAAAAGGAAAGTAAAGAGCCAACACTTAGTAAAAAGCGGAAACGCACAAAATAAACCTTTATTGAAAACATAATTAACAACCGAGCAACCTCAAATAAATGCGAATATGAACGCGAGATGAAAACCTAATATGACTTCGCCACGCGAACGTTTTCAGCGGATCTGAAAAACGAAACCAACCAACTAACGTTTAGTAAAGAAGAAAGAAAATAGCAGTCGTCAACGAAAGAAGCAAAGGAAAGTAAAAGGGGGATGTGGAGTGAGTTGGATTTGAACCAACTATTTCGAGTGCAAAGGACTCGCGGGAATTTCCCGTTCACTCCTAGTCAAAGTTTCACGCATGCCAAGTATGAGCGCGCGAAGCACACACAAAATAATACACACGCATAACCAAAACATGCACTGCAAACCAGTGCCATATTGCAACCTGTGAGAATTAAAAATATCACAGCACGCAACTCACTGGCGAGGCTGCTGCAACATTGCTGACGGCGAACTGTGAAGAGTGCAATAACGTGAGTTTGAACTTGACCGTTCAGAAAAATCGAAGTGCTCAAAAACTTTGCCGTTCAGAAGTCACATCGGATCGACTCGTCATCGTCATGCGAGGTTGCGAGCACGATCGACGATGACGACGATGATGACGATGCGATGTCTCAGACTCTCATCAGTGACATTGCATCGGAGATAATCGACTTATAAAATTTAAACTGGGATTAAATGTAATCAACCCTTCGTAATGGTCTAGAGGTGGCCGTCGTTCTCAGTCTCAATCGAACGTATGAGATCCCGATTTTTTTTGAAGTTCCAGAAATAAAATCTCGACTAGCCAAAACAGCGCATACAGGCCGCAATTTTGTTTTTTTGCCCCCCTCGTCAGTGAACAAATGGTTTGTTTTCTTGGGGGTGATCGAACAAGCTCATTTTATTTGGGGGGGTTTTTGGCGGCGGTAGGGGGTCTTCCATAGGGGTTTCCATAGGGATAGGCTCTGGATTTCCCATAGGGCACACCACTTTTTCCACAGGCTCCGGATTTTCCATAGGGTACATTGGTGATGTTTTTTAACCTGTTTCCAGGCCATTCCACAGGTATGGACGCCACAATCATAGGGATGATCTCTGTGGCATTCCTTAACAGTGTAATTCTGCATTTTCCATAGGCATTTTCCAAGTGCGGCGTGTTGCTGTTGTAGGGTCCAAAAAGGGCCTGTTTTAATCTGCCCTATTTTTCATTTTTTTAATTCCATCCCTATAAATAACCTACGGAATCCCGAAAATGGGGTGAGCCAACCTATGATCACCCGGTGGAAACGATTTCCATTGGGGCCTGTGGCAAATTTTCCAGAGCCATTCCATACGATTTTCAGATAGGGGATTTAAAAGTGCCCTATGGAAAGGTTTTTGCCCTATGGAAAGCCAATGGAAATGCGTTCCCATAGGTTTTACATAGGGTTTTTCCATCCCTGTGTAATTATTTCCAGCCCTACGGACGCCACTATTATAGGGTTAACACCTCGACCGTTCATAGAATATCAACCCAATATCCCTATGGAAAGTTCAAGTTATTTTCCCATAGGTTGTATAGGGTGGGCATCCCTATGGAACCAGAATACAGCATTCCTAACGTATGTCCACCCTATGTCCACCCTACGTTCATGGTATGGAAGGTATTGAACACTTTCCATAGGGATGTCATTGGGCGGACCGCCCTATGGAACACATCGTATTGTTTCCATGCCTATGCCCACCCTACGCCCACCCTATGACCACCTCATGATCACCCTATGCCTAGCAAATGAAAAGTTAAAAAGGAAGCAACGGTTCCAAGTAGTCATGCGTGCTGGTATGGATGGTGTGTTGTGGGCCAGTATTAAACAACCACGGGGTCGACATGCCACCATGTCCTTGCACCGTGTGCCGACTACAAGTTGAAAAACCTCTTCGAACGATACAACGACATACGAAGCTATACAAGAGATGGCAAGGAGCGGTATACATGGGGGAAAGTAGTAGTGAAGACGATACTTCAAGTGATGACGGGGGTGACCGTAATGGTGGTGATGGTGGTTCCCTTGGAGGTGATGATGACATGGAAGATGCCAATGCAGAAGCGGACGAAATTCTCCAGGATCATTTGAGAAAGCTGGAAGAACATTGTGCCCGTCTCCTAAGTCCTGCTGCCAACGATGAGGATATGGATAACCAAGAGGCACCCCTCTTTCTGTATTTCCCAAGGGTGGGCGTACGTATGCCAACAGGTGGGCATAGGTTGGGAAATCGTTGAACGTTTCCATAGGGTGGGAACAGGCATTCCCAGAGGCGGGTATAGGTAGGGCGCTGGGTAAGTATGCCTATGGAAAGCATTGGACGTTTCCAGTGGGTGGGCATAGGGCGAGCATTGGGCGGGCATAGGTTGGGAAAACATGGAATGTTTCCATAGGGTGGGCCTGAGCATTCCCAAGGGCGGGTATAGGTGGTTCACTGGGTAGGCATGCCTATGGAAAGCATTGGATGTTTCCATAGGGTCGGCATAGGGTGGGCATAGGACGGGCATAGGGTGGACATGCGGAGGGAAATGCCTTTTTTTTATTTTGCAGTTCCTGTAAAGTTGGGGATGCCTCTCGTGATTTCACAGGTCGTTGATCACGTCTATGCCGAGAAGGTTTCAACAATGCATCGTCTTGTCATTGATCTGCTGGAAACGAAATCCGAGCACAATGCTACCCAATCCATGTTTGATCAAATCTTCAATCTCATGCGGCAAACGGTGATTGGCAACGTTGACATCATCGGCAATCAGAGACGAAATGGTTTCCCGACCTCCTTCAAACAAGCTTTGTCTATGTGGAAGGATTTTGCCCTGCCGTACCATACCGCCGACGTTTGCAGGAATGAATGCATGATCTTCACTCCGGGCCGGCATGACGACCTTACCCAGTGCCTCCATTGCCACAAACTTCGGTGTCACCCCAGCTCTCGACGTAACGGACGGCTTATTCCGGGAAAGCCGTACAAGGTATTTAGGTTTTGGCGCTTGGACGAACTCCTGCCGATGCTATATTTGATACCAGAGATGGCCGAGCTCTTGGTATCATGGAAGATAACTACACCCGCGGAGAACGACGATCTGCCGGTTGTGACTACGTTTCATCGTAAGTGTATCCCTCCCACATGCTCACCCTATGCCCACCCTATAACATCCCTATGATCACCCTATGTCCACGCTATAACATCCCTATGATCACCCTATGTCCACCCTATGCTCACCCTATGCCCAATTCACAATTGCCTTGCATCCTATGTTGACCCTATGCCCACCCTATAGCCGCCCTATGTCCACCCTGTGCCCACCCTATGCTCACCCTTTGGAAAGTATGTGTTGCAGGTACGGCGAGCTTCTGAAAATTTATAGCATCCCGATTGGCAGGAAACAATTTGTTTTCCTCAAAGTAAGATGGTTTCCATTGAAGGCAGCATTTCAAGATACCGTGGCGAACAATATGATGTTGAGGTCGGACTTGCCATGGGACCTTTCCGAGGTTTTCATCCAAGCATTTGAGATTGAGTGCTTGGTGTGCATTGTACCCATTCCATGGAACTTTGACCGGTTCATCACGACCAAGAGAATTCCAGCTGGACGACCCGATGCAAATAGGTTGGTATATTATCTCGGCGAGCACAAACTCGGTTTCAATGATCCACCATGGAGATATGATAAAGACAAGATGATGCTCATACTAGATAGGCATGTAGATTTTGTGGGCGACTTACATGACGAATAACTTGTTCATTTCATAGATGGAATTATTCTGTATATTAATATGTATATATGTAGTAAAAGCCCTATGGAAAGCCTGGATATATCATGAATCATCACCCTATGCTCACCCTATGAAACCTGAATGGTTATACCTATGGAAACCCTTTCACAGGTACGGTATCCCTTGGGAAACATGTTTCCATACGGATGATATACCTACGGAAGACCTTTCCACTGGGTGGCTCACCCCTGGGAAAGCTCATTCCATAGGCTGGCTATACCTATGGAACTCGGTTCCATACGTACGGTATACGTGTGGAAACGTATTCCATATGGATACTATAGGTATCGACTTTGCCACCTGTATCAGGAGTATACCTACGGCATGCTCACCCTGTGTTATCCCTATAGCTAACCCTATGGAAACCCCTATGGAATTACGTCTTTATTGACCGAGAATACGCAGAATGAATTGTATATTTCCATAGGTATACTATCCCTATGGGGGCCCTATGGAAAGCCCTATGGAATTACGTTGATATTCCCGAGAATACGCAGAGTGAATTATACGTTTCCATAGGCCTACCATACCTATGGCATCCCTATGGAAGGCCCTATGGAATTACGACTTTATTCCCGAGAATACGCAGGGCGAATTGTACATTTCCATAGGTGTACTATCGCTATGCCCGCCCTATGGAAAACCTTGTGGAAAACTCATAGTATACGCTAAGTTTCCATAGGTGCGCTATCCGTACGCCCGCCCTACGCCCGCCCTTGGACATGCCTATGGAAAGCGTATGGGAAAGTTCTATTTTCCATAGGGCTTTCCATCGGCCCCCTATGCCTATAGCCGCCCTATGGAAGGGTTTACATTTTCCATAGGGTTTTCCATAGTCCTGGTTATGCCTATAGTCGTCCTATGGAAATGTTTACTTTTCCATAGGGTGATTATACGGCCTTCCATGCCTATGGAACGTCCTTTTCCATAGGCATACGGCCCTATAGAAACCCTATGGAAACTCCAAAAGGGGGTATCCCTATGGAAATACCCTATGGAAAACTTTCCAAGCCTTTGGAAAATATTTCCGGATTTTCCCGAGCGTTCCCAAGGGCGGGCATAGGGAGGGCACAGGGATGACATGCCTATGGAAAGCTTTCCCAAGGGTTGCAGATCTGTAGGGAAGGTCCGTTTCCAGAGCCTTGATGGAGGACCTCAAGCCCCGTGTGCCCACTTTGGAGCGTAAAGCGCTCGTCCCTTGCCCTCGGACAGCTCGAAATTGCCAACCTTGCAATGGTTGGCCCGTTGGCTCCAAGTGCACGCGGTAGCTCTCGGTCACCTTCAGGGTACGTCGGTGCCGTTTCTCAACGTGCTGGGAGTCGTCTGAGAGGTCCTCGCTCGTACACACTGGAGACTTGGCTTCCTTGCGAAGACGAGCTTCGACCACTTGACGCTCCGGCGCGGGAGGAGGGCTAGTCATCGCCCGCGAGGGTAGCATGTTGAGCTCATCGGAGTCTAGGTATCCTGTGCAAGGAGCACTCCGCCTTTGACGTCGACGGGCTCTTCTCCACTTCTCCCGCAACTGCTGCTCCGAGAGGTAGGAGGGGGGCTCATCGCGGGGATGTGGGGTTCCACAGCCCGAGCTCATTAGGACTTGGAGGGTACTCCGAGCTCGAGGGAGTCCTCCGCGGCAAAATCCATTAGTTCCTTTGGCAACACCGCGTTGAGCACGTCGCAGTATTCATCCGTTTCCACTTCGTGCGTGATCATGTCCAAGGTTTCAGCCAGAAGTGCTTTGGCCCACTCCTTCTTACGAAGAGCAGCCTGTGGGCACTCTCGAGCATAGTGCTCTTTGCTTTGGCACAACCTGCAACCAGTGTACTCCGGGGAGCCCAGACGTTGCCCAGTAGGAGTTGCACCCGCGGGACGATCTTCGGCTAGAGCTAGTAGCTCCTCCGAGACCTCCACCGCTGCCAGTAGCTGCACTGGCGCTCTCCTACTCGTCGCGTTGTTCAAATGCAACTCCGCCTCAATGGCGTATTCCAGCGCTAGGCGTCGACTGGCTGGAAGGGCGCGGTCGAGGAGGATCAAGGGGGTCCCCTTCCGCTCTGCAATCTCGAACGCCTCCTTCCGTACCTCCGCGGATAAGCCCGAGAGGAAGACGTCCAGGAGGTCGGATTCCGGAACCGGTGTGGTGAGCTCGTGTGTCGCCAACATGGTCACTACGCGATGGGCTAGATGCAGTCCATCCCAAAACTCGCGCACTTTGCGCGGTGTCGCCATGCGTCCTTGAGTTTGGCGTACTCGGCGTAGGAACGAGCCCAAGGTGGCCATTTCACTCTTCAGCGGCACGATCAGCTTCGCCAGCGGCACAATGACCTTCTCAAGGTTCAACGACTTGTCCACCTCGGCATCCAGGAGAACCCCTCGCAGCTCTGTTCCTTCGGAGCTAGGCGTAGGGAAGCAATGCTGGGTGATCTCCTTCAACAAGATATGCACCGAGAGAATCGGCTCTCCGAGCTCGAACGCTCCGTTGGGCACGTTGCACGGGGTGTTCATCGCGAGGAGCACCACTGGAAGGGCTAAGCACCTGTCGAACTCGTCCACGAACCGCAGCAGCGGGCCGAAAGGGTTCGTGGACCCCTCCAACGGTGCTGAGTACAAGGACATGATGTCCTTCGCGGCCTTGAGGGCATACGAGTGCCTCGTGTACTCCTCTCGTTGCTGCCTGCCGTCGTTGTACGAGGACCTTCTGCTAGAGCCAAAGCTATAGGACGTCTCGTCATCAGGGTCGCCATCTCCTCCCCCTCCGCTGCCGCCACGACGCGCGTTGGACCCTCCAGGGTCTCGTGAGGGGCGGTCGCCATGTTCGTCAGGGTTAGGCTCGTTAGGCGGCCCATTCCCCCCCCCTTGGTGCTCACCAGGTCCCCCTTGGTCGTCCTCGTCGTCATCGCCTCCGCCGTCGCCTCCGCCGTCGCCTCCGCCACCCCCGCCCACGATCGTGGACAGCGGCTTCGGGCTCACTGTGGGGAATTGATCGAATGCCCCCGGCCAAACTCCTCGTGTGCAATAGATGCACAACAAGGGCACAAGTTGAGCGGCGACAGACATGTTTGACAGCGTCATCACGTCACAACTCCAGATGGCTACCGGAGGTTGCGGGCTGCGAGAACATCTTGAGCATGGGACGTTGGTGGTGCTGGACGCGACCTCGTAGTGCACGCTCTGGACCACTGCTGTGCCCAAGTGAGGTGGTCGAGGGAGTTGGGAAGCCGGTGCCTCCGAGATCGGTGGCCCGCTCCCTGACGCCAAGTCATGGTCTCGGTACTTTCTCGCCACATCGAAGAACATACGTTCCGCCTCGAGGTTGCCCGCATGGCCAGCTAACCGCTCCTCCACACGCGCCCGGATGGCAATGGCAGCGGGCGCGCTTATGGATCGCCAGTCCACCTTGGCCAGGCGGTCATGCACACTCGTGGGGGAAGATGCACGCGTGGAGGCGTCTTCCTCGAACGTCACGCCTTTGTGGCCCCGTACGTCAACAGTCGTGGCCGACGGGGGCACCATCAGAGCCTCGTGTTCAGCTTCTTGAGCGTCACTTGTGACGGTCGCATAGCTCACGGGGGTATTAGGTGGTTGTCCTGGCCGTGAGTGCGCTCGTCCGTCAGCGGCTTCAAGTGCGGCCTGCACCACCATCTTGCTCTCCGCCACTTGCTGCTCCAGCAGTCGTTGATCTCGAGCTGCTTGGTCAAGTTGTTGGCGTTGCTCTTCCGCGGCGCGCTGCATTTCTCGAAGTTGTTGATGATGACGTGCAGCTTCCTCCGCCTGCGATGCTGCCGCTTGTTCATGCTGATGTGAGACAGCCTCCGCGGCATGCTGCATGCGCGCTATCTGCTCCTCAGCCGATTCGAGAGCGGCTTGTCGCGCTTCTTGACACACCTTGGTGCGGAGCTCCTGCTGCATCCGAGTTGCTTCCTCCACGGCATTGTGCATGTCCATGCGCAACGCTGTGAGCTGCGCTTGGTGCGCAGTGGCCGCATCCAACGCGACTCGTCCGGTCTCCTCTTGCAGCTCTCGTAGTTGCCGCTCGTGTCGCGTGACTTGAGCTTGGCGCCGCCGTTGGCGTCCACCCTTTTGCCGAGAGCTCCTAGATGAAGAGGTGTGCGAGGCGTCGGAGGAGAGCGCTTCAGTAGAAGATGTTTGACACGATGAAAGTGTGGACTTCTCCTCACTGGACGTAGACTGAGGTGGAGTCGTACATCAGTTTACCTTCGTCACTGCGACGTCGAGCCTTGGCGAGCTTGCGCTTGGCCAACTTCTGCCGCTTTCGCTCCTGCTTCGCCACCTCTTTCTTGTGGGCTAACTCCGTCAAGGCCTGGACACGTACAGCACGTTCTCGCTGTGTGGGTCGTGGGGCAGATGAAGCTTTTGATCGAGGTGGTTGTGGGGCGGAGTCAGCGGAATGAATGGCTACTGCCCCGCAGTCCTTGTGGTAGGACCAAATCGACGATTTGGTCCTGCCACGAGGACCATTGTTCCGATAATTTAATTGGCCATCTCCCGTGATTTGTGGTGTCTAACCATTGAAAGGTGGTATATATAGGTCCTATATTAATTTATTTGAACGCTGGTTTGGCCTATATCCATCCCATATATCCATGACGAACGCATTTCAAACCTCTACACTCAAATTTTTCAAAACGGATTTTTTGGAACATTCAAAATGTGGCAAATTAGTGACTCATCTTCAATATTTTTTACCAATCATATATCAACACTACACCTGCGCGGATACCATCAAATTGAACCTATACATATGTCCCAATCATATTTGGGCGGTAGGCCCGGTTGGAATGCATATATTGGCTCGTTGGCTCGTTGGCTCGTTGGCTTCCCCTCTAATATATTGGCTCGTTGGTTTCCCCCCTAAAACAGTGGTCACGCGAGCTGACCAGCCAGCCATCATAACTGCTTGCTAGAGGGCATATATCGCAAGGTTGGTGTGTGCGGCACATTAAATCTTCAAGTATATATGTATTGCGAATTTCTGAAAGTCTAACATCATCCAAATATCTTACGTTTCGACTGGCGTGCACATTTTAGAATGGATGAATGCCAACTTCTAAAGCCCGAAATTCACTAAATTCGGAATTTGCATTGTGTTGAACATGCGCCATGCTGAAATAGAGCGGAAATGATGATGAGGGTGCGAAGTAACCGATTCAGTTATCTTATCTGGTCATAAACTCAAGATGTATAACCATGAGCATCACCGTGAGCCCCCCATGTGACTCCTAATACTCAAAATAACGGTGGTCCTTGTGGTAGGACCACCATTTTCTTCAAGCTTTTGGTGAAATCACACCCCTAAAGCGTGTCGTTCAACCACACACCTAAAGTCTCATGGGGGCCGCCGCTATAAGAAATAAAATTCATTTAACTCATAAATATCATGTACAAATGTTGCCTGTGCCTCAAATAGTCGATTTAGTGATCGAAACCGCAATTGCCCATTGGTCCTTGTGGTAGGACCATGAATTTGGGTAGTAGCCATGAACGTCTTCCTCATCGATCGTGGAGTCATCTTCAGACGACAAGACGCCATAGGGGTTGCGGCTAGGTACAGATTGTACGCCATGCTGTTGAACACTTGCTCCCAAAGTGGTTGTACGCCTTAGAGTCTTTATCACCTCCTCGACGCTCACTCCCAACCGCACCAGCCTTGCAGGCCGGTTGGCTGGGATGGTCGTGACGAGTGGTCGTGCAGAGTGGAGGTGATGATAATGGTGGCTTGCTGAGGTAACATGCGACAGAAGGAGTCCACGAGATGGGATCACGCGTTGCTCTCCACTCTTCGTTCTCAGCTGCACTTCCCATGTGATTGCAGCGATGGAGTCTTCTTGGCCACACAGGCGGCGAAGATGTCTACGCAAGGTCGCCCATTGCTTCGGGGTCACGTCAGGCGTGTCCGTCAGAGCTGACCACTCGTGGAGGACTTCGCGCTTCACATGTTGTTCACGCTGGACCGCAAAGGTGGTGCACTTGGAAGCGACGTCCACGGTGGCCTTCCACGCTTTCATACACTTCCTCACGTAGAACTCGGACCGGGCGATGTTGCACGCCGTGATTTCGAGAGTGATCTCCTTTACACGACGTTGTTCTTCTCGCCATGCACTCAAGAGCCGGGACGCCAATCGTGAACTTGCGTGTCCAGCAAAATCTTGCTTTTTGCGTTGGACCTGATTCTTGCGGTGCCATGCTGTAAGGGAAACACGCATGCGTGCGAGACGGGCACGTAGGCGCCATGTCGTAAGTGCAGATGAAACACGCCCGCTGAGCACTCGTGCTGTCCAAGTACTCCACCAATTACGCAATGCACATACCGCTAGAATATCCACTGCTACAGCTTGGCGTGCCAGCTTGACGCTCCACTCGTTCACGCTTGACAAACCGCGCTCGCCACTTGGAGGTGCACTTTCACGCCTAGGCGTAAATATGTTGCTCTCATGGGTCAGGTTTCCAACGTGATGCTCTGGTGCCAAGGGCAAATGGTCAACTACAGCTTCGCTATGAGGAGATGATCTCAAATTATGAGCGGTGGCTATAGCGACCGTGTTGAGCTCCTCGAGAGCTGGTTGGCTACGTTGTAGACCTGAGGCACCTGCACCCCCTGCACGCTGCTGGGGTGTAGAGTAGCACTCAAACATACGTACAGTGGCAGATACCAGCCCAGGAGAGTCACGCGAGCCGTCGGGGAAATTCGTGGGCGTGGCAGGCAGCGATGCTTGGATGCGACGTTCTTCTTGAGGTAGAGGCGCGCTTGTCAAAAGCGCGTATTCGCCCTCCAGAGAGCGTTGCACTGCTCCCCCCCCCTTGCTGCCCCGCCGCGCCCCAGCTGGCGCCTCCCGCTCCGGGACAAAGTACGGGGTGGGCCCCAAAGCCCCAAGCCCATCCAATCCCCGGTGCTCAAACACCCGGGCCGAGCTAGAGAGCCCGGAGGGCCCAGAAGCAGCTTCCGCCACCCCCGAGCGCCGCTGAGGCGGAACATACAGCGAAGAAGCCCGCCGTGAAGAGGACATTGAAAACGTTGCTTAAGCTGGTGGAGAAACGCAGCAATCTGATTCTGAAAAATCTGCCAGCGCTTCCGCCGTACAGGCGTATAGTGTGAAGTGCGAAGACGCAGGATCCCAACAGCAAATAAACAACTGCCGCTGCCAAATCTCAATCAAAGCTCCCCAGCAAACTCGAAGAGGTAAGATGAAAACAAATTGAGCCAAATCGGTTAACGATCCTTCACGGAAGCCAAAGCAACGTCGCAGCGCGACTCAACTCAGGGTTAGCTCCCTGCCAAGAACGCTAGAGCGCTGCAGAGCCTAAGGGCAAGGAACGCAAGCCGCATCTGCCAATTCAGAGAACATTCTCGAATTCCCAAGCATAAAATTGCGTAATCCCACTCAGTCGCAAAGACACTCGACGAAGAACACGCACGCCAGCGGAATAGCGCTAATCTGAAGTTGCATCACGCCAATTCCGAGCCAAAGAAGAACATTGCGCACACATCCCAATCGCAGAGGGTAGTGTAGACGAAGATCTCGCGGAAAACACTGAATAATTGGTACAATTCCCGAGAAGAATTAACGGCGCAAAACCGCTAGCGAGCAAGAAAAACGACGAGCCGTCGACCAGCGCGTCAGAGTGCGAACACAGGGCCAGCGGCCAGAAGTACAATTTCGACCATTCCCAAACTCGAATTTAAGCAGCACCCGCAAAAATTGCCATAATTTGTAAAGGTAATTTGCGAGTCCCAGGCGCAGAGCGAACGCAAGACGAAAGATAGCTCTGGGCTACTTTATTTGTGGCACACTGTGCCACAGTAGGAGCCCTCCCATGGCGAGCCGAAATTTTCCATCACAGATCACGGCGCGAAGAGAGCATACGTCGCATTTGACAATTCTAAGAACTTTTGTTGCTGAGGAACAAACGCCATTGCGAACATTCGAGCGAAGAACCGCGTGCGCACTAGGAACTCACAGCAGCCAAGACTGTAAAGCACGCGCAAGTGCACGAAGAAACCATTGTGAAGCAACTCGCGAAGAAAGATCACGTTTTCACAAGCAATTTGAAGAAGAATTTGACAGTGCCACAAGTCATCTCGCCGAAGGAAGTCGCAAACGACGTCACTGGCCAGTGCCGACTCAAAGTTATGTAGCGCGCTAGTAACTCGAGAGCCCAAATTCCATCCGAAAAACTGAGGCACACGTAAATTTGGCGGAAGATTCACAATCTCAAAGCAGAAAAATTTTGTGGAAGCGGTGGTGGTGGTGGTGCGTAGCACACTGATACCATTTTGTGGGAGGACTGCTCCTCACAGGGCACTGTAACTACTGATGGGAGTCTTATATGGACTGCATATAAAGACTAACTGCCTAGGTACTGCTAGGTCAGCTCTTTAGACATAGGACTGCTATGTCTAGACTTACTACATATATTTGCATGTAAGAATTAGGTATTATATTTGACTTTTGCCATGCGGCTGTTTTTACTCTAGAAATCTCAACTGTTTCTTTGGCCTTGGCCATTACTTATTCACTCACACAGCTCTCTGAGGTAATCCTAGTCAGCATGGCCAAGTCTCATCAACCTATCATATGCTTGTACTACATTATCATGCAGTATGATGTGCCAGTATTCTACATGTCACATTATTACACAGTACAGTGGTACTGTGTACTCCCATATAAAGGGGGGTCTCTTCCTCAACAGGGGTCTCGGGCGCTAATGCTGTAAGGCGCGTATGACACTTCTGGCATGTATGACATTGTTGAGTCATCCGCGCATGACACCGTGTGTTGTCCTAGCACATTATGCGCAGGGATTTCGGAAGTGTTTGACTGCTTTTTATTTTTCAGTTTGTTTATGCATATGTGCCGACTCACGATACTCGTTTTGTGCAGCTTGTGTCGCAGGTTTTCCGATGGCGAGGAGGGGCGCGCTTTCTTGAGGTGTGGAAGTCTAGGGCAACCTAGCTTGGGATCACACCCAACCACATCGGACCCACCTTGTCCTCACGTTTTATTCAACTCACTTTGAATATGCATACAAAGTTTGAGCAGCATCGGGTTGGGATAAGCTACAGACTGATTTTGTTTTTGGGTTTATGGCGTCTTCTTCGCGACCTCTTGGGGTGTGGAAGTCAAGGTTGGGCATGCCAACCTTGCTTGGGTTCAAACCCAACCACATCAAAGGCATCTCATTTGCATATATTCATGCAGTTGTCTTCGATATTCATGCAAAGTTTTAGGATCATTGAGTTAGGATAAGCCTTAGGCAGATTTATCTTTGTGGGTTATGGCGCATTGTTTCCTTCTTGAGGTGTGGAAGTGAAAGTTGGCGTTTACCAACTTCGCTTGGAATCAAACCCAACCACGTCGGTATCGTACTATTATCTTTTATGTAACTTCAATAGTTATCCATATTTGCGTTTAATGACGTTAGGTCATGTCATAGGCTCTTGGGTTCATGGCGAACCCAAACCCAAAGCAAATAAATCTGCCTTAGAAATAAATTGCTCGTTTCGCGCACAAGTGACTTGAAGCCTTGAGCTTCAGGTAACTCAAAGGTATATATGTTGACAGTATTTGTGCCAAGTTTCATGCGCTAAAACGCACGGGAAGCCCTCGGCTTTTTGGCATCTTTGGGTTTGGGTACGTTCGAACCCAAACCCAATAAATCTGCCTTAGAAATAAATTGCTCGTTTCGCGCACAAGTAACTTGAAGCCTTGAGCTTCACGTAACTTGGAGGTACATACGTTGGGAGTATTTATGCCATGTTTCGTGATCTAGAACTTACGGGAAGCCCTCGGCTGATTGGCATCTTTGGGTTTGGGTACGTTGAACCCAAACCCAAATTCCTCTTTATCAAGAGGCGACCATTCCGTGTACACTCATTGAAAGTCTTTGCGCTTAAGAGGGTGCACTAATATTACTGTCAGCAATATTAGTGCCAAGTTTGGTGCGCTAGTACGCACGAAAAGCCCTCGGCTGCAAAGCTTTTCATGCTTTGTGTCGACCTCAAGAAGGAAACAATGCGCCATAACCCACAAAGATAAATCTGCCTAAGGCTTATCCTAACTCAAAGATCCTAAAACTTTGCATGAATATCGAAGACAAGTGCATGAATATATGCAAATGAGATGCCTTTGTTGTGGTTGGGTTCGAACCCAAGCAAGGTTGGCATGCCCAACCTTGACTTCCACACCCCAAGAGGTCGCGAAGAAGACGCCATAAACCCAAAAACGAAATCAGTCTGTAGCTTATCCCAACCCGATGCTGCTCAAACTTTGTATGCATATTCAAAGTGAGTTGAATAAAACGTGAGAACAAGGTGGGTCCGATGTGGTTGGGTGTGATCCCAAGCTAGGTTGCCCTAGACTTCCACACCTCAAGAAAGCGCGCCCCTCCTCGCCATCGGAAAACCTGCGACACAAGCTGCACAAAACGAGTATCGTGAGTCGGCACATATGCATAAACAAACTGAAAAATAAAAAGCAGTCAAACACTTCCGAAATCCCTGCGCATAACACAGCAGCCACGACATCGTTCCGCCCATGAGGCGAAGCGAAGGACCGTTGAGAAAATTATGAGCAGTAAATGTTGGTGCGCAGCTCTTTATCCTTGAGCGAGTCAACGCCAACGGCAATCGTATCCGCGATATCGATGGAAGATAAATAGATGATTTGTTTTAATAATCCTGGAAATTAAATTCACGATGACACGCGAGACGATGCGAGACGATATGACCGTCACGCTGGTTCAGAATTTTTTCGGGACTGAGACGGAAACCACGTTCCAGTTCCAGCGCGTATAACCCTTCCCTTTCCAAAACCACTGCGCGAGGTGGGACAGATTTATAATTATCCTGCAACCTTAGCTGATCGCAGACCCTTTCCGGCAGAAAAACTGGTGGGTTGAACTCACTGCCGGTGAACTCACGGGGCGTCTCGAAATTTTATTATTTTCATTAAAAAAGAAATCAAAGACAGCCCGCCGGCATTAGCTGTCCTTGAGGGTTTGCGGGGGGGGACCTGTGTCGCCCAATTGTTGGGCGGGGGAATCATATGTACACGGTTGTCTTGACAAGAAGAAATTTTAAAATTTGAATTTGAAATTCCTCACTATTTTTTTGTGAAGATGCAAAAGTGAAACCCAAAACGAGCAATCGTGATCGCTGACATTTTCATCTCACGATCACAAAAGCCGCCAAGCTACTGTACACCAATCGAAAATGAGCAACCTTCTGAATGAAGGCGTTTGGTGCCGCACGCGGCCCCGATTTATATATTTAATAGCTCTGGACCTTGTCCCATCTCGCGCATTGGTTTGCATGAAAAGGATGATCTGTATATATATATATATATATATATATATGGAACGGGTATATATATATATATATATATATATGTGCAGGAAGACACAAAAAACACACAGGGCCGGGTGCTCGTAACGGTGATAACATAAAACTGGTTAGACATAAATCATGGGAACACTGACGACTTTCACCCCCCATAAGGGGGGAGGTCTGTGGTGCCCTGTGTCACCCCTCGCCTGCTCGGATGTCACTTGCAGTGCCTGTTGTCTGCTCCGCTCGTGTGTCACGGTCCGTCCGCCAGCTTAAACTCAATTATCTTACAGTTTAATCCGACTTTGGCCGAACCGAAACCCTACCTCACTGCCTTTACATTTTCCAGTGCAAGCATATATATTCTATATTATCTGCTTTCACATCAGGTCTGGACCCACCTACATTAGTCTCTCTCGCAACCATACAAACCAACTTATTTGTGCTCCAAAACATTAATTAATTACTACTTTTAATTTTTTTTTCTTATCTGAAATGCCCGTGAATTAATTCACTTTTAATTGTATTTTAGGAGTGGATTCATTAATTTGTAAAATAAATAAGTTGAACGTGTTAAAACATGCGCCCGGAATTATATAATTAAATATTCAATAAAAGGTCCACAATAGGCTGAAGATTACGATTCTGCACGGCGCGCACTTCGACGCAGTGATACGGCTCGCACATGCATCATATGTTAATCACACGATGATGTAACGCGTTTCACAAGTCTCACAGGCCCCGTCGCGCCGGGATAAGCGTCTAGTGTTTGTCCCGGTCTGGGTGATCCTGGATGCCTCTAATATATGGTGTCATATCAATACATTTGTATTCGACGTGGTGGTATTTTTAGAGTGATATCATTTATACAACGGATGTACACTTGAATATAGCATGTGATGTCAAATGTAATGTCGCTGTCGCTGCGCTGTCGTGTCGTGTCATGTCATGTTTGATGTTATGCGCACGCTCGGTGGCATGTCAATCAGAAATCAGAAATTAAATCGTCATCTGCCGATATCGTGATCACATGGTTCCGTGCTGTCATGGCATGTTGGGACGGAAAAAGAAAAAGCACTGTCGCACACATATTGTTTCGGTAAATAACATAAAACAATGCAGTGACATTATTGATGTACCGAATGTAAACTTGAATGCAACATGTGATGTCAAATGCAATGTCGCTGTCGTGTCGCTGCGCTGTCGTGTCGTGTCATGTCATGTTTGATGTTATGCGCACGCTCGGTGGCATGTCAATCAGAAATCTGAAGGTTATCTGACGCACTGACGGGTCAGAGAGACCCGAGGGACGAGGGGAGCGGAGCTTTTCTGCTCCAGTCGTAAATTCCGCAAGGGTTTAAGTCTAGGATTTGTGGTTTGAGGGTTTCCCACCCCTCCAGTCCCATCCAGGGGCTCACGTAGATGTCCACAGACACCTCTTTTGCCCCACTTCACAGTAGTATTCCATCAGCTATCCTCCTTTTTATCTGCACTGTAGCTAATTACCAAACTGGCCATTTTCAGGAACCTTTTACCCCCCACTTGTTCATATCACACTTTCTTCCCCGGTATTCGGTTTGGGCTGAAGTCGACCTTACCCATCGATTCGCTAGGTCTTGTAGATGCTCGCCGGTATCTCGGTCGACTGATTCCGATCAATATTCCATGAATTATATTCCCACTTTTATCTTTAAGTAAAAAAATATCGGTATCGTTCGATACTCATTTTGTGCGTGTTTTAACAATATATAGCTATAACGATATAACGTTACACAATGTTTCCGATAACAAGATATAGGCTACATATCGCTATCGGTTCGTTATCGCTTTGTTTGTGTCATGTATTGTATACGAAACTGAGGATATACATCACAGTATCTATTCAATATTTTGAATATCGAATTCGATCGATATGTAATTTTGCGATCAATCGGCCCCAGAGCACACCCTGCTCTGTTGCTCGGTACATGCAAGTACTAAGTGGTGAGCCAGAGTCGATGGTTATACTTACCGCACGTGTGCT
Organism: Cymbomonas tetramitiformis; assembly: GCA_001247695.2. Taxonomy (NCBI): domain Eukaryota; kingdom Viridiplantae; phylum Chlorophyta; class Pyramimonadophyceae; order Pyramimonadales; family Pyramimonadaceae; genus Cymbomonas; species Cymbomonas tetramitiformis. The sequence continues at coordinate 51,964 of LGRX02006063.1, forward strand.
TTACGACCTACGAAAACAGTGCATACCTACTTCCATAAGATAAATGTTGCTCGAGTATGCTCTCCCAGCCGACTCGCCTGCAGTGCTGTTCATCGACTGTCATACAGCAATCAGGAATTATGGCAAAAAATTTTCGAGGTGTCGACACATACATTATTATATCACTCTAAAAATACCACCACATCGAATACAAATGATACTTATTGATCCACACCGTAGGGTTTAAGAAATCCGATTGCATGTAACCAGTTTGGTATTTTCAAATAATTATGAATAGCTCGGTTGATGGATTGCAAAGCTGGATGTCGACTGTACATGCTAGTTCTCTAGGCAGCAAAACAACCTATCATCATATGTTTCGCTTTTTGCAATTGCTTGCCAATTCTGTGATACTACCTGAGATATCATTACTTTTGTGTACTTTGCCCAAAATTGTAATAATGTTTACTTCTAAAGCATGCCTCAATCATGCTTGCTGCAATGCATGCGCGAGAAAATCATGCCCCTATTCACAGTGCCATCCACACTTCCCGGTCTCTGTGTATGTAGTTATGAAATGTGCATTCCAAGGCAACTGCGAACCTCGCCTGAATTGAGACTTGGGGGCAGTGAAAGGTCGTGCTGGTGTCAGCCCCTCCTGTATCGGCAGCCGCACACTGCTGCTTGCAATGGGGTTGAAGGGAAGTGCTTTCTGAGGAGCATGGCGGGGCAAAGCTTGAGGGTAATTTGCGGGGCGATTGATGAGGGATGTGCTCGGCCCAAAGGCGGTGGGTTTCGGTGGAATGTGCTGGTATAAGAAGACACTTTCCACACGAGGTGGCGCGTGCCCATTGATACCATTTACGGACATCGAGCGCGCAGCATGTTTCTTCCATGAAACGTCGGCCTCGGTCTGGCGCTTCTGCACGCGTCCCTGTACTTTCGATTGCCTCTGCCGTGAATGGGAGCACAAGTCACGCAAATGATCAGTCACAGGCATTGTCATGTCCGCCGCCATCAGTGTCACTACAAGCAGGTTTCATGAGAGGAAGTCTCCGATACTGCATCACCCCTCAAACAATACTGCAGATTCGCACAAACGATTCACCTATCAGACGCTCCTCAAGCTGGGCCATGGCTTGCCTCACACCTCTCCACTCTCTTGCGCTTTAAAGTACACGCAAAAGCGGGTGCGCCATGTTACGGAGGGTTCACAACACATTACATGGAGACAAACGGAGGCGCATCACTTTCAAAGCTTTCAAGGCTAGGGAGAAAATACCGAGGCTGCAAGAAGGGAACACGCACCACTTCTTTGAAGCGCCGGGCTTGGATGCTCTCTTGATACACTCTCAGGTTCTGGACACAATCCAAGAGCCTCGTACGCCGCGTCTTGATCAAGGTGACCTGCGACCACCACCACTAGCATACGTTGCCAAGCGAGGGATGACAACGACACCTGTGCTGCTGAGTGTTGACAGCGAGTTTTGTTAAGACTTTTGCTCACGTAGTGGGGAGTGGCCAAAGCAATATATGCGGCTTGGGGCGTTGCAATGTTCGTGACTAATCTGGGGAAGGAACAATAGAGAGTTTCCAGCAAGTTTTGAACAGTGTTCTGAACACCAAATCCAACAGGGTCATCATCCACGCTGGAATCGTGACGGACACGTCAACGTGACGTCACCTCTCGAGTGTTCAGAACAGTGTTCAGAACAGAAATTTCTGAACACCTAACACTGACGAGGTGATCGGAAACTTTCGTTCTGAACACTGTTCTGAACACGCTCCGGCGAGGAATTATGACACAGGTTCGCTAATTTTATTATGACGCAGTTTTCGATGTACACGCGAGCGATTTCTGTCATTTGTTGTCCATGTCATCCTGTTCGATTTGGTGTTCAGAACACTGTTCGAACTCCTTGCTGGAAACTCTCTAATGATATAACTTGTTGCTTAACCATTTAGAGCTTCTTCGTCACTTTTTTGGGGGGACAACTTCTAAGCCTAACAATGCATGAGACTTGTTGAGAACTTTTCCGATTTCCTGTGCGTTGGCTGTCGCGCAAGAGTCATGACAATCGAACGGAGGGATTGGAAAACTCGGAGTCCACATGGGAACAAACTACAGGACGCTTGGAGAATCCCAGCGAGCCCGCCACTTCAAGTTTCCGGTCTCCTGATGTGTTTCCCTGTCACAGAGCTGTGAACGGGAATGCCTTGAAGCCGGGGGCGTGCCAAACATTGGAATGCCTTGAAGCCGGGGGCGTGCCAAACATTGGAATGCCTTGAAGCCGGGGGCGTGCCAAACATTGGAATGCCTTGAAGCCAGCCAGGGGCGTGCCAAACATTGGAATGCCTTGAAGCCGGGGCGGCCGAACATTGGAATGCCTTGAAGCCGGGGGCGTGCACACATTGGAATGACTTGAAGCCGGGGTGCCGAACATTGGAATGCCTTGAAGCCGGGCGTACACACATTGGAATGACTTGAAGCCGGGGGCGTGCCAAACATTGGAATGACTTGAAGCCGGGGGCGTGCCAAACATTGGAATGACTTGAAGCCGGGGGCGTGCCACACATTGGAATGGCAGGCACACGATGCTCGGAAGTGAATATGAAACGTTTGTCATGAAGCTTTCAGGGGCTGACGGGGAAGCTCTCGAAAGCTTCTCAACTGGTCTGTTGAGACCAAGTGCATCAGTTGCTGAGTACAAGGCTCCGAGTCGACCAACCCAAAGTTCCAAAGGCATTAATCACGCACGCCAGCTTGTGTTTGGTCAGGCGGATGATGGACTCCCGAGGCCAGCGCCGCGAAGAGCCAGGGGCAGCGGCACCGGTGAATCGGGTGATAAACATGGCAATCCATGGGAAAGTGCAAAGAGCAGTGGTGGTGCTGACGTGAAGATGATGACCTCTGCGCTTTCGACGGAGGTGCTGACCTCTGCGCTTTCGACAGTGGAGGTGCTGACGTGGAGGGCGCTTTTGGCACGTGAGCGCACAGATTTTGGTAACGGGCGAGACACATGAGCTGGAGAAGCGAAACTTATTCCCCCGCACTGGGGGGTACGGAGTTTTGCGCACTTCGATTGCAGAGGGAGGGGCGTATAGAGGAGGTGTTGCTCACGGATCTCCATTTCAGACTGCCAAAGGCTTCGGCATCTTTCGCGCAGGAGAGTGAAATGGACAGCGAATACGCGACGCCGAGAAGGAGGACACCTTTTTTGGAGAGGAGGAGGCAGAGGAGTCACACAAGGAGAAGGAAGGTGAATGCGAGCAAAAGCTCAACAAAGGTAATCTTCGCCAGATGAGCTGACGCAGGATGAAGCCTGAAAAGCGAGGATGGCCACGACGAATGGAGGTTTCTACCATCAGTGCTTCCTGGTTATGAACCGACGCAAGGAAAATATACAAGCTCCGCAATATTGATTTGCGAGAACACCCGAGCGCGACTCGGCTCGTGGCGCGTGATTCCGTAGGGACACCGGTTTCAAGATGAGTATACCTTGCAACAGGGGACATGCAGCTACTGTTGGAGGTACAACCACCGACCGGGCTGGAGGCGCCAAGACAAAATAGGTTGGGAGAGAAAGAAGGGACAGGAAAGATGCGACGCAGCGAATTTATGCACAGAAACGAATGCTGCAAAACTGGGAAGAATCGCGGATACATCAGCGTATGTGCGAAGTGCAGGTCAGCGAAGCAAAGACGGGCGGCCTGAGGCGGCGATTGCAGGCGACTGGTCGTGGACCCGAAAGTGCCAGAAGGATGCTCAGAGGAGGGGCAGGTGCTGGAAGAGAGAGGTCGGATTCGGATGTGAAGAGCAAGAACATGCCCGTGAAGGTGGGAAGGAATGCACGAAAGAGACGGTTAGCTAGGCCTCTGGCAGTCGGGGCGACCCTGCATCGTATGGGAGGCCGGAGGCGAAGCACCACAAGTACCTGGAGGACATGCGGATGGTAGGGATCGTCTCTGATGATGGTAGCAGACCCAAGGGCCAGGCAGCAGGGGGGGCAGCCAGGTGAAGAGGCATTGTGCCATGGGGTGGCAACCGGTTTTTCGTGGCTGGTGGGGCAAGTCGATGTATTGTGCCAGGGTTGTCCATTGGGCTAAGATGTTTTCCAGGTTAGGTCAGACGGGATTAAGCGGCAAACGGGAAACCTCCCTCAATCGTCGCGGAAGGCAGGAAGCTACAAGGGACGTGGATGGTTGGATGCTGACAGAAGTTTCTACGATGCTCTCTATGGACACACGCGCACTGTGGGCCTATCACTGACCCAGCGTCGTTTGTGCTACCCTTCCGGCCTCCGCAGGGTTTCTGGAAGGAGCTGGTGTTTCCTGCGATAGAGAGCTGTATATTCCGAGTGGTGGAGAATATTCCAGTTATGTGTGCGTCGAGAGCGGCGGTCGGCTGCGGGATGCCGCCATGGCCGCTCGTGCCTCGGCACGTCACCTTTCAGGCATTAGAGGCACTCCTGTGTTTTTGCACACTCGGGGTTGGTGCGGGCGGTGTGCTACGGTGCGCAGCCGGATGCCATCCCTCCACGCCGTGTACGCCGTCAACAGGCGCGGCAGGGCACCACGTGTGTGGTGCAGGGTGTCGCGATGCAAGCTGTCAGAAACGGGAGTGGTGACCATATCTACGACGAGTGCCGTTGAAGTGTTTGCTCTCAGGCTTCCAGCGCCACGCAAGCCAGGGCTTCAGAGCTCTCTTATACTCCTAACGTCCAGACCTGAAGCTTGAGGCATTTGTACCTGCCCAGTTGCGACTTGCAGGATGTGACCAGCGGTTGTCAGGACAGGCCCAACGCGAATGAGCATCGGAACAAGCTTGCCGCCGCCGACACAGAAGATGAGACCCCAAACCTTACTTGTCGGTCTTTACTTGTAGGTTTTGGACAAAGTATGATGTAAGCTTCTGGGCTGCCGTTCACCGAAAACGATTTAAGTAGAGAAATCGGTCAGAGGGAAGCCGCAACATTCGTCGACGGAGACGCGGAGTCTTCACAAACCCGGAGGCTGTCATCTCTGTTTGAAGATTGAGAGTGAGCCACCGAGGGGATAGGCTGAGGAGGGCCTCCAAACTCCTCGGATTTCAGCTAAGTCGACCCTTTGTAGGGATACAGCGGAGGGAGATCTCTGCACCTCTTCAGCTGACATCCAAGTATATCGCTTGAGATACTTTGTTAACAGAACGGTCACCAGGTCCGTAAACACCTTGTGATAATCTTCCCGTGAAATCTGCACGGGCTGGTGCACCTTCAGCAGGGAATCCACTATTGCGCGAACCGAGTTTCACAGCACGATATCAAAGGGGTAACGGGCATGGGCGCGCCAACAGAAGCTTGCGTGACTCAAATGAACGTATTCGCAAGCCATAGGTCGCAGCCATTTCACAAGTATCGCGTGCACAGGCAACGCGTGCAGGCTCCCACGGGCTCGAATGTCAGATGGAATGAATGTGGCCAGTGACAGAAAGCTGACCTTGAGTGATTCGGCTTTGTCCTGAAAATTTGTTACAATCAATACGTCGTCCTTTTGCAATCCAAGATCTGCGGCCAAAGCACTGCAGCGTCAAAAGAGTGCACGGTGTTCACCGCGTTTGCACCAAGGTGAATTTTGGCCGCGGTTTCCATTGTCTGTGCAGTCACCTTGCAGGATTGGATAAACCCAGGGTAGGAGGAAGGCCGAGAAACCTTATTGACAGCAAAATTCAACCTGCCAGTCACCGCGCGGGGTGCACCACAAGCTTGCATCGCTAATGATACATCACTCTTGAAGTGGGAGGAAGAAAGAATACGTTTAAATTTTGACTTCTCCTTCACAACAGTCTCCTCCAACACCCATACGTGCGCGTTCGGTGGCCAGTTACCGCCTTTAGCTGCTTGCTCCATCCAGTGGATGAGGCTGAGGGGTCCATCTATAGACTTGAAGACCTGATGCATTAAACAGAGTTTGCTGAGAAGTGCCCAGAGTTGGCCAGCGAGATATAGCGGGCGAGCGTGGTTAAGAATAGACGAATGACCTAGTATAAAGGAATACGCGGTTATATCGTATGAAATTCGCTTGCAGGTTTGCGAGGCAGGCAAGGGCGGACACTCTAAGAAACACATTCGCTTATCGATGTGACGTTATTCCTTCCGCAGCAAAACAAAACACCAAATATTCGTGTGCACTTAGCAGTATTTCCCCCTTCACTATTTTAGTCAGCAGGTTGAAAAAATGCGACGAAATTTCCGCTGAGATTGAATTCCAGTGAGATTTGAAATCGTACCCTGAAAAGCAGCTCCGCTGGTTGAGGAAAAACGTCAGTACTGTGTAGGTGTTCCACAGCTTTTTGATATGCCTGGAGCTCGCGGTCCCGTATATCCTTCTGCAAGCTCCAGTCATTTCTGCCTCCAGACTCAGCAGTAACAACACTATCAGCGTCACTGAAAGCCGCTGAAGGCTCCGCTAACGGAGGTGGTGGCTCCTCTGTCACGCCGGGCACTTCTTGTCGTTTTTTTGAAATGGTCATACCGATGAGTTTCGCTCACACTATCAAGAAAAGCTAACGAAATGTAACAGGTTAGCTTCACTCGAACCACACATCAAAGATTTTGAAGCGTCCCGCCGCTCAAAGGGTGATTAAATGTGCAACTGAAGCCTAATGTAAGCAAAATGGCAAGGAAATTCGTGTACAGCAAGGCATCACATTCGAAGCCACGTTAAGCTTCAATCATCAAACTATTTGAAAATGTTAGATAGCATGCAGAATGGTTCATGTTTTCTATGGCATTGTTGATTGTAGAGCTCTCTAGCCGATGGTCGTCCTCTATACTGTATTTCTGTTATAAGTAACTAGTAAGTAAGGCAAGGTAATTTGGTCCGGTTCCAAATCATAAGGAGCAGAGGTAGTAAGGTAATTTGGTCCGGTTCCAAATCACAAGGAGCAGAGGTTCAGATTCTTTGTATAAATACAAAATATAAACGAATGATGAGATGATCGAACGATCAGATTCAGATGGCCTATAGGTGAACAGGCCTACGCTAGCGGAGATCTCAAAATCGAGATCGACCAAGCCTAGTATCTTTTATGTTCTCTTCTCACTTCTGCTGATCTGCAGAGACAACCATATGGACATATAGGGTTGGGTGACACGAAGTATCTAGTTTCGAGTATGAAAGAAAACGGCTATCATTATCCTATTTATCTGAATGTTTATGATAGCGAACATACGCTGTGCTGTCACAGGCAAGGGCGAAACGGATGGAAGGCGTGATCCCACAAACTCGCGGTGAGAAAAGCAATTTGCAGCTTCTCGTCGACCTGCGCTCGAATATCTAATCGAACCATTATGTGAATGTGCCTGACTGTCACGCGCATCGTTCCACCGGCATCAACTCAAGACCGCAGCACGCAGTATCCAGCTGGTTGAACGTTCATACGATGGCCTGTTTGGTGGGTTGTTCGAAAACTACAGTTTATTATCACAACCTCCGAACTCACTGCTCAATAGGACTTCAAAAGTATGCGCAAACATCCGTTCTGTAAGACGCGCATGCCGTATGGACGGTTAAAATACTGAAAGGCCTTAGTACCCTGCATGCAAATACTTGGTGTTCGAATCCGGACGACAACTTGATTTCGGGCCTGTGAGTTCCGATCTTGGCAGAATGGCAGTCAGCGGTACGGCGCGCGTGGTGGTCCTTCTGGTATATTCATTACACAATGCATGGAATTGCTGGGTGTTCCTCAACTTCGCCAACTACGCCCCTGTTGAGCGGCTTTTGAGAGTGGGCGAGCCTGAGGTCGGGTTTATCAACACGGCAGGCTTCCTCGGTATCCTCATCACCCTGCCACTTGTCACCATATGTCGCCGCCGGCGCCTTTTGCTGTTCCTTGCGGGTCTCCTGAACACCGCGGCCGCCGTGATACGCTACTTCGCCGCAGTTCAAGGCAATTATCTCGTCGTCGTTGCTTCCAACCTCTTTTCTGGTGCTGCCTTTGGGGTGCTCGGGGCCTGGCCCCCGCTATTGGCCGCGGCTTGGCCGGTGAAGCGGCGCACGGTAGTAACGGCGGTGGCAAGCCTATCAAACTACGTGGGTGGTGCAGTGGGGGGCTTTTGTATCCCCCTAGTGGCAGCAGACTCGGCGGCCTTGCTGCGTCTTCTGTGGTGGCAGGTCTGGGCAGCTACCGTTTTGACTGCACTGATGGTGAGCTGGCTGTGGATTCCGCCGACACATCCGCAGCTGCAAGCATCGCCACCGTCGATAACCTTGCAGCTTCTGGAGCTACCACCGCAGTCAGGCCAACTCGCTTTATGGGAAGAGCTGAAGCTGTGCGCTAGTCAGCGCTCCATAATGATCTTTGGGCTGTTGGTGGGCTTGTCAGTGCAGATGCAAGGCTGTGCCAACCTCATTCTAGGTGGTGTGGGCTTCTCTCCTTTAGCAGCAGGTGTTGGGAATAGCGTGTACCAGCTGAGTGCAGCTCTAGTGGGAATGGTCGTGGCAAGTCAGGTGCAACAAGCACAACAATTACAAGACACACTACTCTGGTTGCATCGAGGCATTCTTCTCTCCTCAACTCTCTTTGTCACGATGTGTTTCCTGGTGAAGCAATACGGCACGTTCTACGGGTCACTACCCCTCATGCTAGCCACGATGGCAGCCATGGGGTCTACCCTGATGGGTGCACTCCCCTTTTGTCTAGAAAAGGTAGTCGCAGAGGTGGCTCCTGCCTCCGACAATGTGGCGTCAGGTTTGTTATACACCGTAGCAATGCTTATTACATCAGGCCTAACGCAAGCCTCTGCTTGTGTGAGCGCCCCGGTAGCAGTGATACTTTTCTACGCAGGAGTGCTATCGGAGTTAGCGTTGTTCAACATCAGCACCAGGACCGCTGACAGAGCACTGATGAAATTACCGGATGAGCACTTATTGCATGCGGGGCTATTGGAACCAGAGGATGCAGCACCCTTGCAGGGTGTATTGAAGTGATGGTGGCACCATGTCCGATAGCATTCAGCAGTAGCGCATGCAGGCTACTTAGAGGCAGCAGTAGACAATACCTATATCAGGCTCACTTCACGGTGTGCACGTGAGCAATAGATGGTGCCCTGGGATGGCATGAGATCCAGCAGTCAGGCACATGCTGTGGGCAACATATTTCAAAAGGATATTATACGGATGGACTTAGTTACACATGTTAACGCAAAACTTTGCACTGCCCCCGCACTTTCTGTCTTTTAACTAGAATGTGTCAGTGTGTGCTGTTATGAAAGCCCCATCCTGTTCGTGCGTACTACTCTCATCCACTAGAATAATGGTGGGCTGGCTTTGTTGGCGTGCTTTATGTTGTTCGGACCTGTTCCCCTCCGCTAGGGTTGT
>LGRX02006064.1:0-22114 GCA_001247695.2 Cymbomonas tetramitiformis
CTGAGCCGGACGGCCAGTAAAGGCCGCCACGAACTCCTGACTTGGGCCATAGAGGCTGAGCGGGAGTTGCGGCAGAGCCAGGACAAGACGAGCCGCTCGGTCCAGCTGCTGGCCCACGTAGATGTCACGGAGGAGCTGCTAGCCATGGCGACATCCGCTGGCGCTCCGACACCCACAGGGCAACGCCTCGGCTCCCCAGAGTACGAGGGCTGCCGTCTGTGCAAGAGCATGGACCATTATGCCCGCGACTGTCCGCAGGCGAAGCAGCGCCCGAAGGAGTGGGCCAGGTGCCTCCTGGAGGACACCCTGGCGTTGATAGGGGACGAGTCGGTGGAGGAAGCTTTGGCTGCCATCGGATTGGATTTTGTCCAGGAGGACGCTCCCCAGCCCGGGGCGTCCTCCCCGCAGTAAAGGGCGCGGGCCCCGTCACTGCGGGGTCAGGGGGACAAAAGGGCCCCGCGCCGGCGTCCACAGCGATGCAGGTGCTGCGTGATAGGTGAAGAAGGTGTGGGAGACACCTTAGTGGCAGCGCCAGGCGCCACCTCAAGAGCCAGAGTCGAGTCGAGACGTATGAGCAGGAAGGTTTAGACATGCTAGCCGCCACCCGCACGGGAAGCCCAGAGCCTCCTGAGCGGGAACAGGTCGAGCAGCGCGTCCAAAGAGAGCAGGCAAACTTCTGGAAGTCCGCCAGAACCCCAGCAACCGCCTCAGTTTCGCGTCCCGAGGAGCCGTGGGAGCTGCTCTGTTGGATCACCGGTGCGGACACCCGGGATAAAAACCGGTCGAGCCACACAGTTGAGCCACGGGCAGTCTACCAACAGCACCTGGAGAACCAGGGGTCGGATGTTGCGAGAGTTCGCGGGCACTGGAAGTTCAGAGCTCAGCGTTTACCCCCCAGAGTTAGGAAAGCCTTTCAGGCCCAGCAGCCAAGTGCTCGCCTGCGTTCCGCCATCAGGGCGCTAGAAAGGTATCTAAAGCTGGAAGAGTCGGAGGTCCGGCCGGTCAAGTCCCTTGCGCTTTGGAGAGCAGGGCAAAGGCGGATGAGCCAGAAGCTTGGACCCACGACTAGTAAGCCCCAGTTGAATCGAGAAGAGTTAGATAAGCGCTTGAAGCGGCTCGTCAGGGTGCGCGAGTTCAATCGCCGATGCAAAGCCATCTTGGATCAGGAGTTCGGACGGTTCGTTCGCGTTGCCAAGCCCAAGCCTGCCGAGGGAGAAGAACTCTCACCACCAGAGAGAACTTCAAAGCCCAGTCGGCCGTGGTTGACCAGAAGCAGGGCTCGCCAGGCTTTGGGTCCGAAACGCAGACCATGGCTGACTCCTGAAGACAAGGCGCTTCGAACCTCTCGATTGCAGCGCAAGTACGAGTTGGAGGGTAGGGACCCGGCTTCTACCTCAACAGAACGCCATGCGGACTTCCACGCCTTCGTAAAGGAGGAGTTGGAAAGGGAGAATAGGGAACTTCAGCAAGACAATGAGCTGATGCACCGGGACGAGCAAGTCAGAAAGCACATAGCGGCTAAACTGGCTGCAGCGTCAGTCCAAGTCGCGGTGTCCCCCCCAGACTTCCCGGAGCGCAGTGCAGTTCAGAAAGCAGTCGCCATCGGCCTGCTAGCGGACGCATGTACTTACTGCCTCCCGGACTGTGACTCCGACGCAGAAACGGCAGTCACCCGCCTGGACTGCATAATGCAGGACGGCGATATCAGTCCGAGCTGGTGTGAGTCCCTGGCAGCGGTGTCCTCGATGGGAGCGCGCCCGAGGAGCTTCGACAGGCACAGTCGCACACCGACGTTGTTGCTGTTTTGGGTCTGGATTGCGGGCGTCAGAGTCAAGGTGTTGGTGGATTCGGGGGCATCCACCAATATTATCGCAAAGAGTACACTGCAGAAGCTCACCGGCGTCAAGCCGGTGCGCCACGAGCAAGCCATGCGGGTTCGGGTGGCTGACGGCACCACGTATGATGCTAATTCCTGCATCAGGCCCAAGCTCCTTGCTGAGACGTCGAAGGGGTCATACGGCCAGCAAGTTGAGCTTCGGGTAATGCCCCTCGACCTCAAGGTGGATGTCATCCTGGGAGGTCCTTGGCTGGCGAACCTTTCCCCGGTTACACTGGATTATAAGAACTGGGGTTCGGTCCGGTTCACCAAGGGCAGGGAAGAGGTCGTCATCACCGGCTGTTCGCCGGGGTCCCCGGACCCCAGTCGGTCCAAGGACACGGCAATGGCACTGGTACAGGGAGTCCTTTTGAGCCAACGTCGAGCTCGCCGGGACCTGCGGACCCTCCGAAACAGAGAGGAGCAAGCTTTCGTCGTCTACCTCGGCCCCGATGGGACTTTTGGCGCGTTGGCCTGCAACAAGGGGGGGGGACTCCGACGAAGATTCCCCCAACGATGTTGTAGCAGGCCTAGCGTCAGAACCCTCCTCCGGGTCCGAGGATAGTGAAGTCAGCGTGCGTCCCAGCGCAACGGTGCCGGACGGAGCTGAGGAGTCTGAGGGGCCAGGAGGGTTGGTCTCGGACAGTTCCGAGTCCGGCTATAGTGACGTGGAAGGAGCGTGTCATTTGCAGAGAGTAGGGGCGGTGGTCGAGGATATTAGGCCACAGGGATTTGCGAGTACGGTCGACGAGGCCGGGGATCATCCTGACCCTCTCAGCTTTTTCGCTAGCAAACAGGAGGCGAACGGAGCATTTGCGTTGCTTCCGCCAACGGTGCGTAGACAGGCGATAGAGGATCACGCGGCCGGGAAGCCACCCACTTGGCACGCTCAGGCAGCCGCGGCGCTCCGGCAGGGCCGGGGTCTGGTCGCGGAGCGACGACCCCGAGCACGGCGTAAGCGAGTGCGTTGGCGTGACCAGATCGCAGCAGTCGGTCAGCCTGGTGCTGAAAGTGGCCCCTCCACCGAGCAGCCGCCGGGACCAAAAGTCCCCACCGTCCCGAGCCCTCAGAGTCAGAAGTCGCGAGCCTCGGCACCAGTCGTGCCGCCAGACACTACCCCGCCGCCAGCTCCGCAGACCACAGACCCGCCGATACCGGCCGTCCCGCCAAGCACTACCTCGCCGCCAGCCCCACAGACTGCTCAGGCCTCCCTGGAACCGCCGGAGGACGAGATATACGAGACGGTGTCGCCGGAAATCTGGCAGCAGCTTAGGGACCTGGAAAAGGAGTTCGCAGATGTCATTTGCACAGAGCTGCCGGAATCAGTCCAGTCAAGGGAATTCAAGTCCGGCATCCGGCTCAGGCCAGATTGGAGTGGGAACGCCTTGCACCGGCGAGGGTACAAGTTGTCGCAGGAGGAGTTGCGGCAACTCCGGCAACAGCTAGATGAGCTCTTAGCCAAAGGGTACATACGACCCTCGGCCTCTCCGTGGGGCTGCCCCGTGCTGATGGTCCCCAAGCCGAGTAATCCCAAGGAGTTGCGTCTAGTCATTGACTACAGACAGATCAATGAGATCACAGTCAAGGACAAGTACCCCCTCCCGGATGTCCAGAGTCTCTTAGATGACCTACAAGGGGCTACCGTCTTCTCTACGATGGATGCCCTTTGGAGATTTTGGCAGGTTCCTATGAAAGCAGAGGACGTGGAGAAAACCGCAATGACTACGCACTTTGGAGCGTACGAGTGGTTGGTCATGCCTATGGGATTGTCAAACTCCCCAAGTACCTGGCAAAGGATGATGCAACCGTACCTCGGGCACCTACCCTTTTGCAGAGTATTTGTAGATGACATCATGGTTTTCTCGGCTGAGGTTCCGGGTAAGAGCGCCCATGAGGTACACCTCGACCACCTCCGCCAGGTCCTGGAGGCATGTCGAAAGAATTCCGTCTACCTCAAAAAGTCGAAAGTCAAACTGTGCAAGCGATCAGTCCGGTTCCTAGGGCATGTGGTGGATCGGGATGGATGCCGCCCGCAGCAGGATAAGGTTGCGTCGGTACGCGATTGGCCAGACCTAGAAACTGTCACACACGTGCGACAGTTTCTGGGCATGTGTGGCTTCTACCGGAGGTACATCCAGAACTTCGCAGATATCGCGTACCCGTTAACCCGCCTCACCAAATCCGGCGTGGACTGGACCTGGGGCGAGAATGAAAAGGCAGCATTTAAACAGCTAAAAACTGCCTTGATCTCCTCCCCAGCCTTGGCCCTACCCGATCAAAAGGGTGCAGCAGATGGTTCCAGACCCTTCTTTGTGCAGACAGATGCCAGTGGAGTAGCACTAGGGGGTGTACTCATGCAGGATCAGGGACGAGGCTTGCAGCCCTTGGCCTTTGAAAGCCGGCAGTTCTCCAGCGCAGAGCAGAACTATCACGCTGGGGAACGGGAGCTTTGTGCCATCCATCATTGCACCACAGTCACCTGGAGACATTATCTGATTTTTACATCATTTAAGCTCATGGGAGACCATAAACCCCTTCAGTGGCTCTTCGCCCCAGCTAGGGAGCTCAGCCGACGTCAGGCTCGCTGGTACGAGGACTTGGTAGAGGTAGGAGTCCATCAGATGGAGCACGTGCCAGGGCGCTCTTTAGTAGTACCAGACGCGCAGTCCCGGCGACCAGACTATCAGGAAATGTCAGCCAGAGAAGGGTTGAAGGAAAAAGGGATTGTGGATCGCGCCACGGATGGGCCCAGAGACTCCGCACCGATAGGCAAGGGGTCCAAAGAGGACGAGGATCCTACCTCTGTCCTCGGGGCAGTGGATCGCACCACCGATGGACCCGAGTACTCTGAGCCGAAAGGCAAGAGATGTGAAGGGGACGAGGATCCCCCATCTGTCTTAGGCGCCACCTTCGAGTATAGTGATTCCGAGGACGAGTCCTTCCCTCCCACCAGTCCAGCACCGGTCATTGGTGAGCTCACCCATCTGAATGGGCTCACGTGGGTAGAGTCGCCGGCCCTTTGGCTGGACGCAGCTGCCACCCTAGCAGTAGGCGAGAAATCCTTGAGGGATGCCGAATCGCTAGCAGTCATGACCAGAGCAGACCGAGCTAGGGAACAGGCCACAGCAGAAGTCCAGAGTCACCCGAAGTCCCCCCACCCTGAGGCCCAGAGTCATCCAAAGGCAGCCGGAAAGGTACCTGAGCCCGTTAAGCCCCCAGAAGGTAGCTCCCACTACGACCAGGTCGTAGATCGCCAGGACCGGAAGCTGATCAAGGAGCGCTTTGAGGAGATAGCGGCCCAGTACGGGATGTTTGACGTTGACGCGTGTTGCGACTCCATGGGCGTTAACCGGCAGGTTGACACCTATTGGACCGACTGCTTGAAGGAAAAGTGGCGCGGGAAACACGTTTGGTGCAACCCCCTTACACGAAGGATTCAGACTTGATAGAAAGAATTCTTCGGCATTTCCTTGCTGAGTGGCGCGCCGATCCGGAAAACACCTCGGCGATGTTCCTTCTGCCAGACTATGACGCCCCCTGGAGGCGGTTGATTCACCCCAAGTATAGGCTTCATCCGGTCAAGGTCTTTGACACGAAGGACGAAAAAGGTCGTCCCAACCACCTCTTCGAGTCCCCTGATGGAGGTCGACCCCCGCTGCGCTGGCCGGTCCTTCTGGTGTGGGCCCCAGCAGCCAGCAGGGCAAAGCCCCGAGCGCCGCCTGCGCGAAAGGACAGTGAGGCAGAACCCGACGAGCCTTTAGTCACTACAGGGGTTGCAGCAAGGGCCAGGGCAGCGTCAGGCCCACTGAAGGCTGATGAGTTCGTCCGCGCCTTGCAAGCGGAATACGAACGCAGCCAGTACCTCAGCTCGTTGAAGGAAGAACTGATCGCAGCCCCACATCAGAGGACAGACACATTTCGCATGGTAGACGACATGATATGGCGAGTGGCAGAAGGGCGGTATCAGCTAGTGCTAGCTCAGGATTCCCTCCTCAGAGAGCTGGTGATGCGCGAAGCACACGAGTCCCCAGCAGCAGGGCACACAGGAAGGGATAAGACACTGGACAGGGTATCCCGTCGCTTTTGGTGGCCACGCATGAGCAAGGATGTCACCGACTGGTGCAAATCCTGCGTCGTGTGCCAACAAACCCGGCCACGCAACGGGTATCCAGACGGTCAGCTTAACCCCCTGCAAGTCCCAGTAAGACTGTGGCAAGTGGTTAGTATCGACTTCGTCACTGGGCTGCCCCGCACAGAGCGGGGGTACGACGCGTTTGCTACCTTCACGGACAAGTTGTCCAAGATGGTGCACGTAGTCCCCATGCTTTACGCTGACAGCTCAGCTGCACAGATCGCGCGCATGTATTTCGACCAAGTGTGGCGTTTGCACGGCGCTCCCATGAAGATCGTCTGTGATCGGGACTCCCGCTTCAGGGATGAGATGCATCTCGAGCTACATCGGTTGATGGGAGTCCAGGTTGCCTCTACCACGCCGTACCACCCACAAGGTGATGGGCAGGCAGAGCACACAAACCACACGGTCGAACGCATGTTGCGCGCGTATGTCGACGCCAACCAGCACGATTGGGATTTGTGGTGTACCCCGGTCGAGTACGCCATTAATGACTCTCGTTCCGCCGTCACGGGATTCACCCCTTTTGAACTGACGTATGGTCACGCTCCGGCCTCTCAGCTGGACTTCTTCGTGGAGGCAGCACTTGCATCACGGAGAGGCCGAGCTAAGGGGGGGAGGGGCGCAGCAGTAAAAAGGGGTACAGCCCACGAGACAGCCCGCCAATTTGTTTGCCAGTTGCAGCTCGCTAGGGAGAAGCTGCTCTTAGCTCAGCAGCAACAGATCGCCCAGTACGACGCGCGTCACAAGTCCAGGAGTTACGCAGTAGGCGATGAGGTTTGGGTGGATGCCACGCACCTCACCCAGCCGGGCGACCGCAGGTTGCACAAGAAATTGCTTAAGAAGCGCCTCGGGCCCCTTCGGGTGCTGGAAGTCTTTCACAGCGACAGGCAGATGGCCCTTCCCGCGAGCGATAGAGGCGCACCGTCGGCCTATAGGTTGCAAACGCCTAAGCAGTGGAAAGTGCACGATGTGTTTACCGTGGACCGGCTTTCGCCGGTAGAGTCGAGCAGCCGCTTCGTTGAGAGAGCTAAGGAGATTCCCCCTCCTCCGTTGGACGTCAGCGGGCGCAAGGAAACCCACGTCGAGAGGGTGGAGCGTTCGCGCACGCGCCAGCGTCAGGGTAGGAGGTGGACGGAGTACCTGGTCAAGTGGACAGGAATGCCCCGCAGTGAGAACGAGTGGAAGACCCGATAGGATCTGGAGTGGGACGGAGCCGGCAGGCCCGGTGTTCCCAACCGGGCGTTGTTGGAGTTTGAGAGGATCGAGGCTAAGAGAGTGGAGCGAGAGAAGCTTAGGGTCCGTAAGAGGCGCGACGAGTCCGCAGGAGCGGTATGGACCACGCTATCGGAGGAGCTCAAGGTAGACGGAGCAATGCCATGGGTGCCAGAGGAGAGGTTTGATGAGGAAGTAGGAACTTTCGCGAGAGTATCTGCCCAGAGCACCCTGCCGCCCCTCAACGGAGCCGCAGCACTTTAAAAGGAGCCAGTCGGCCGGTCTAAGATTCTCGTATTGTTTTGTGGGACCGGGTCAGTCGAGAGGCAGTTCACTAAGCAATTTCCCAACAGCGAAGTAGTTGCCGTAGACATTCAGCCCAAGTGGGGGCCCACACATTGCGAGGATATCATGCGATGGGACTACCGACAGTTCAGACCAGGACACTTCGACGTAGTCTGGGCTAGCCCACCTTGTACAGAGTACAGCCAGGCGAAGACGGTAGGCATCCGAGATTTGCGCGCTGCGGACAGGCGAGTTCGTAGGACATTGGAGATCATCCGGTACTTGAGGCCAGAAGCATACTTCATTGAGAACCCGAAGGGAAGAGAGCCCCACGGTTTGCACACGCGTCGATGCATGAGCAATCTACCAGCTCCGCACCTCGTCACGTACTGTAAATACGGGACCGCATACAGGAAGCCCACGCACATCTGGACCAACGTTCCGTTGCGCACACCCTTGCGAGTGTGCGATTCCGATACGCCTTGCGAGTTCTTCCGGCAGCACGGTAGGCACGAGAAAGTAGCGCAAGGAGGGCGCGCGATGAGAGCCGGAGGTGTGTTCGCGAAGGGCATGGGAGCGCGAGAGAATTTGTATGGGATTCCGTCAGCACTGTTAAAACAGCTTTTCCACAACCTGACCCTACATGAAGAGGTGCATGCGTTCTTGTCTGAACTGCTTGTCAGGGAGGATCTGAGCGAGATGAGCGTTTTAGTCCAGTCAGCTGTTGTTGAGAGTGACCCGCGCGAGTTTGAGCCGGAACCGATAGCGTTAGCAGGAGTGCGAGCGGAGGTGACGATCATACCTGAGGGCGGATGGGAATCTGACGCGAGTGGTCTTAGCGATTGAGAGCGTTGGGGAGCGTCGGGAAGAGCGGTGGCTCCAGCCTTGGCGAGACTAGGCGGCAGGTGAGAACCTGGGTAATCCATCCGAGAGAGCAGTGGCTCTAGCCTCGGCACAGCCAGGCAACAGGTGGAAATCTGTATAATCCATTTGAGCAGTGGCTCTAAGCCTCGGTATGACCAGGCGGTGAGAACCTGGGTAATCTATCCAACCGAGCAGTGGCTCTAGCCTCGGCGCGACCAGGCAACAGGTGGAAATCTGTATAATCCATTTCACGAGAGCATTGGCTCCGGACCTGGCACGACCGGGCAGCAGTTGGAGATCTGGGTAAAAGCTCTAGCACTCCGAGGAGGCAGTGAAGGTTTAAAACCTTTCCTCCGGGCCGGCATCCCGAGAACTGTCAGGTAATTGGCAAACCTATTGTCATCCCCTGTAAGTGTACCGTGTTGGGAGGTTTAAAACCTTGAGCGTGGTAATGGATGTGAGACCTTGAGCCTTGGGGGAGCCTGGTAGTGCGGATGGCAGACCGGTGAGAGGCCGACCCTTGTGCTTAAGAGGTCGATCTCCTTATTGCGGTGTGTCTTGGGAAGTGTAATGTCATCCCAGACAACAGGCGGCTGAGACCTGTATAATCATTCAGAGCGACAATAGAAGATCTGTATAAAAACTTTACTGGTCCGACGTGGTCAGCGTGGACGTGACCTTCCCTAAGGGGGGGGGAGTTGTGCTAGGAGGCAAGCACAAGAGCAAGAAAAACGGCTAAGTATAAAACGCAAGAGTACTCAGTACGGAGTACAGTAGGACCGATCAGAATGATGTTGATGTGAGTGAGGTGCCTAGCCTGTTGTACGGAGTACTCAGTACAGTTGAGTTATGGAAAGAGTTCCTGAATGTATAAGAACTCTAAGTGTAACCCGTTTCGGGGATGAGAACTGAACTGAAAAGTATAACATAAAAGTAAAGAGCCGTAACTGCTGTATATTGTGTATTGAAAGCATGCACTGATAGCAAAAGCATAACTATGTAGATTTACGAAACCGAAGTCTTGTAGTTGACCAAGCGTAATCATACCTCGTGCGGTCGTTTAATAAGTGTAGATAGAATAAGTCCGAAACCGTAAAGAAGAGAAGAAGCAGGAGTGTAGACTCCTACATATACAGTTTTAGGGTTGCAGCCCAGTTTTAGGGTTGCAGCCCTACAGTCCTTGGGTTGTCGCCCTACAGTTTTTGGGTTGTTGCCCTACAGTTTTTGGGTTGTAGCCCGAAATATTGTCATGACTGTGCTGATTTCAGCATGACATATATGCCAAACACAAAGTGTTTCCTATTATATAGGTGGCATTTCAGGGTATATAGTGTTACAGTGACCCTTATCTTCCACAGTGATATTAGGGTGTTACTTGCCATCAGTAACCCTAAAATATGTTAAATTAAAGCAGTATGAACATTTTTCAAAGAAATTGAAGCAAAACTGCATTTAATTTTTCACTGTGTATCACGTGGTTTTTAGGAGGTATGTTACACCCCTGTAGCTGTACACGTGAATATATATAATATTAGGGCGTTACAGGTGCTGTACTATTTTGAGCATATTTTTCAATAGCTAATAAAATAGGGTAACGAAAAAAATGAAACCCAAATTTTCATTTTCAAATCATACGTGTGAGTTTTTCACGTATTTTAGTACAGCAACTATGTATACCCCTAGGTGTTACACACCTGATATTTAGGGTGTTACACGAGATATGACTATGCACATTATGTTTTTCAGATACCTTAATAGGTATAAAATCATAATTCGTGAAAAAATGGAGTCGGAATTTCAGTTTTGAAATTTCCCGCCAACGATTTTTACCAATTTTCCACCTTTTTTGGCCACTTATATATGTACCTCAGTATATATATAGCGGTGTGTGTGTAATGTGCAAGTTACAGAACTCATGCAACTTATCTCACTTTTGCACATGGTATTTTTCATGGCATAATAGTGAAGATATCTGATGGTCAACATCTGTGGTTGAACATATATATGGGTTTTGCTGATTTGAAACCCATGGAAGTTGGTCCACTTCCCAATGATAATATTAGGTGTATCAACTTTAAGCGGGTCAGCCACTTAAGTGATAACTTGTCAGAACCTATGATCTACTTGGGCATATGGTTGTGCACTGAAAGAGTATCAAAATGATATCTTTAGTTTCCAAGTAGATCTGGACATTGCTTGATAAATAAATCTAAGCAGTCTCACACAACAC
This sequence comes from Cymbomonas tetramitiformis, assembly GCA_001247695.2. Taxonomy (NCBI): domain Eukaryota; kingdom Viridiplantae; phylum Chlorophyta; class Pyramimonadophyceae; order Pyramimonadales; family Pyramimonadaceae; genus Cymbomonas; species Cymbomonas tetramitiformis. The sequence continues at coordinate 10,603 of LGRX02006064.1, forward strand.
AACAGTGTGTGTATGTGTTGTCCACAACAACCTCTATCAGTTCAATATATAGTTACTGATCTGAGAATGTACATGCAATTGTGCTGATCAATTCTGAATCAATTGTCACAATGCAATGTTGTTGTTGTTGTTGTTGCTCCAGCGATGATATGTGAGACGAATGGACAATGCTCAGCAGTGACCAGCTGCTTATTTGAGCATTGTATAATGCCTTCGGGTCTGGAGATTTCTCCATCCAGCCCTACAACATGTTGGTTGATTCTGCCCCCTATCTATCGCCATCACTTGACATCCAGCTGCTATCGTGATCGAGCTGGATGGTACTATATATTATGTGTTAATATGATTCTTGATCATTACACTTTCGAGTCAGTGCATTGTCAACTTACATAGTAGTGTCAGTGACTTATTTATTACACTTGTGAATCAGTGTAATGTCATATACTTAATGATACATAAGTTGCAGTGACTTATGTATGCAGTGATTTATGTACATGTACTTTCTGATTGAGTACATGTGTGTGTGTGTGGAATTGTGCTACTACACACACTTGTATACAGGTAATTACTGGTATTACACTATACCAAGTTGATCTATCATATAGGATGATCTGTATACCAATCACATAATATATCTAACATGATGTATATCAGCTTAGTTAGTGATTGTAATCCTGCCTATTCTCATCTACAGTGATGAGTTGCTTTGGTCTATTTCACATATAGTTCCGGTGAGCAATCCTTTCAGTGATCCACAATAGAACGAATATACTCATCCCAAATCCTGCGTCAGAGTATATCGAGCTAATTATTGACCACCACTGAACAGGCACCTTACACTATATGGGTTCAAATATAGTTTACATGCACAGCAGTTATGCTTATGTGCAATGTCTGATGCATTGTGATATGACGCCATATATCCCAGCTGCTATCGTGATCAAGCTGCATGCATAATTGTATGCACATGTCACAATGATATAGTTGCTCAGTATTATAATGTACATTTGTTGCATGCACTTAGTATATACTCAATGATTGCATATACTGCAAGTGTGTGTGTGTGTGTGGTGCTGCAAGTATTATAATCACCGCACACTCAAATAATTGTACACACTATGATGTTGCTGCAGAGCATCCACTTATCTGTCATACTGAGAGAGAGAGAGAGAGAGAGTGTGTGTGTGTAAGCTACTCACACAATATATAGTACACACTCATGATTGCAGGCTTGTATGCGAATCTGACAGTGAATATATAATACTATCTCGGCAAGCATAACAGACTTGTATGGCATGCTGCTTATTATACTGTCATCATGCGTCATCTGTTCATGATAATTCCAGCAGGTATGTACATATTCTGTCAGGGATAATCATGATGCGCGCAGACGAGTGATTATTGCAACTATTTGAAATGACGGTGTTTTGATGACATCATGCACACTGATCTCGTCATCAAAAACTGCAAGGTAATCGTTCGGTGCAGAAGGCGATTTATTGTGACTCTGTTGAATCACTGATGTGCGCGCTGCGAATTATGAGCACATCTCTGTCGCAATATGAACAGCATATGATACAAATGCCATTTTTCGCGCGGATCATATTCTGATGATGATTTTTTTATCCGCGTCTCAATATATCGAATCTCGTACAATTGCGAATCGTAACTGCGCATATATGTGATCGGTATGCTGCATGCACACCTTCTAGCGCTGTATATGTGACGATATGTACGATCAACTGCGAATATGACGATGTCTCCTCGCGCACTTTTTTCACTGTTTATTATGCAGCGGTCGATATTATGCAGATATGTCAGTATATGTGCGAGTGCGACGCCTGATGATATTCGCGCTCCGCAAACCTGCGCACATAAAATTCAATATCTACTGCTGCACTCACACTAGATACGTCCTCGTTCGTCGCCTTGACGAGACGGAGAATACCAACTGATAAGGCTTCGCTAGCAAGCGAATAGATATGATACAAGCGAGGATGTTATTGAACGATAACAACTCGCGCAGCGTAAGTGCGGGTGATGAGTGCAGCGCTTCGTCCGAAGTGACTGCTGTAGCTCAATGCTACCTCATTATACGCAATGCCCCGCATCTCATAGATGCCACCGCAATCGGGTTGTGAACCCAAGGCATTGGTTGAACAATCAGTATCGGCTGAACGAATAAGCCATATGATACTCACATGCTTGTTCAGAACATGCTTGAAGCGAAGATGAGTTTTCTCCGAACCATTCGGTTCTTCAAGACTCCATCTTGCTTTGCCATCTCGAGTCCACAATACTGGCCTCTCGATGACAGGTGTCACTCAAGTCTCACCTTGAGTAAATGACAGATGATATGACCGTACATGTCATAGTCGACCGTACTGACGACTGTCTGTCATTATAATATATGACATGACTCGACATGACATGACATGACATGACATAGTATGACATGTCTGACAGGTATGACACGTATGCCATGTATGACACATGTGTCATCGGTCATAACCCTGACAATGGCTGTGGGCCACCACCGTCCAAAAAGGAATCCACGGCCGGGGGGTCGAAGACATGGGACGGAGGGGGCGCCGCATTCGCGAACGGTTTGACGCCCTTTGCTACTTGGCGGGCCGCAAGCCCGTGATGCTCGAGGACCTCTCCGCCGCCTCCTTCTGGGTGGGCGACACCGTCGAGGGACACGCCATCGACGAGTATATGGAGGGTTGCCAGCCCGCTGACACCCGCTTCGGGGTCTGCGCGGTTCGTCGTGGTGTTGTGACAACACATAGATATATATCGGCCCTACATATCGAGCATTTTTTACTAAGACATATCACACGTTTCAGCCTCATATTTTTGCTTACAACGATGCGTATAAAACATTGATATACTGAATATTATACCATGTATGCGTTTCATACTATCCATTATTTATCCGAGGTCGATATCGTATTGTTTCACGCTAAAATCGACTTTTTTTTTTGTTTGCGATCATTTCCAAGCTGGTCGAGTGCGAGTGGGGCTGGGGGGAGACGCGTGGGGCTTGGCGCGGGGAGTAGAGCCGAGTTCCGAATTCCGAATTCAATTGCACTTCCGAGCAAGTAGAAGTTGGAGTCCGAAGTTGACGAGTCTTTGAAACGATCTCATACGATTGTTTCGAGCCACCTGTTAAACCACTTTTCCCACTGACTTGGAATTATGCCTCGTAGATCAGCAAAGAGTGAGAAGCTCTCACCTGAGTTTGTTGGCTGGTTTGCTTTCATCAGCCTTGCAATAGTGATATATGTTTTGATCCAACGGTTTAGGAATCCGAAGAAGAAGAACCAAGCTTCCTTAGCAGGTTGGTAGCAGCTCGCAAACGGTCGTTTTAGGCGTTTCGAAACTTGTCTCAAACGTCGTGTTTTGACAGGGACAGTGCAAAAACAAGCTGCCAAAAAGGTGCTCTTCTGCTTGCCGCACTCGCCGCCTTTCATTTTACAGCAAGTGCACAACGCGCATCTGTTTCTGTTCACCTATCTGTCCACCGTTTAACCGATTAACCGTTTCAGCAGCTATTATTATTTCCCCTGTGACTGAGTTTGTGGCGCACACGTTTACCAACCAACTTTTGTTCCTCTTGCACAGTCGGTGAAATCGTATACCGCAAAGGAAGTTGCCCAGCACGCGACTCGGGACGACTGCTGGATCATCTTAGACAATAAGGTTTGTCTGCCAAGTATTTTTCGCGTGCATAAACACGTAATATGTTTATACGAAATTCGCTGGCACCTCTCGCTGCGTTCCAGGTATATGACGTGACGTCCTACGTGGATGAACATCCTGGTGGCGATGCTATCTTGAACCACGCGGGGGCCGACTCCACAGAGGGTTTCCACGGGTTTGCGCCCGAAAAACTTTTTATAGTATTTCTGAGCTTTTATTTTCGGCGGTTTGGTTCGCTTGTTTGTTCGAAGCAGTTTTTCGCTTTCTTCGTCGCCCGTAATCTGGGCTATCTAATCACTGCTCTGTGTGGAATCGCGACATCCTTGATCTGTATTTGATCTTCAAGTGGCCTTTTTTCTCAGGCCGCAGCATCCGACCCGCGTGTTTGACATAATTGAGGACTTCTACATCGGCAACCTGGTGGAGACCTCTAAGGATAAGTGATCATGTCAAATTCAAGGAACCAGTGCGTTTATATATGTGGAAATGCTGTAGCAGAATTATAGCCTCCTTGTGCATATGACGCAAGGATGCGAAGGCTTGTGCAGCACCAGCAGATGGCTTACACCGTAGGACGGTTTGTTTGGTTTCAGTTTAGTATAGCAACCGCAGTTCTATCAGGTGCTTTAAGAGTCGCCCCGTATCGCAGTTCGATCGACCTGCAGGCGCACTTATTTTGCGTATTTTGTTACGTATCCGAATATTGAAGCCACCAGACTTGTTTGGATCCTGCTTGAAAGTTGTATTCAAATATGTTTATGATGAGGGCATGTCCCTGTACTTTACTTACCCCCGTATCCTACTGGAATAGTAAGGTGGGAGCTTGCGATTCCACCCCATCTATACGTCGGGTTCTACGCATAGAACCGATAGATATCCTTCTGCCCAAACTTTTACTATATATGTCTTGCTTTCTGAAGAGTAGTTTTTAGGGTTTTTAGGCCTTTTAGGTTGTCAGTTGTCTTCGCAGCTTTCCAGTTCTGAAAACAGGGGAGCATACGTCCTATTTTGCTAATGCGTCATCATATAAACTCCTGATGAACGTCTGTTAAGGGTCACCACTTCGGAGTCCTATCGATAATGTAACCGTAAACTTTTTCGAAAGTACCATGGAAGGTTCAGCATCCCTTCCAATTTGCTTTCTGCCACTGTATATCGTAAGACTTTCAATAACGAAGGAAGGCTTGATATCAGTGATTAAGTTTCAATATTTATGGGTTGATACATCGAAAAGGTTGGTATCCATTGGTAATAGTGTTAGATATAGTGCCACTATTCACTAGTATGTGGTACTGAATATTTGTGAAGAGTGACTTCTGAAATAACACCGGGAATTATCCCGCCAGGAGATTATCGCGACCCCCATACGCGATGCCACGTCTCCTAACACACTAGACGCAGTGCGACATCTTCAAGACCAATTGCAAGGATGATACTACATGAATGATACTACCTACTACATGCATAACCCAACGAAGGTTCCAGGACGAACACAGACTCCAAGAACGCGGAAAAAGCCAGCGTACAAAAACGTTAAGAACGAAAATGCGTGGAGCCAGCAGCCAGAAAAAAAATGTGACCTAGAAGGCTTCACATCAATGCGGCGACCTAGAAGGCTTCATCACATCAAGGCATCATGGGTGCGATGCGGGGCAAAATCCTCTCACACCCGCAAGCATTGTCCTCCAGCAGAGCAAGCAGCTTTCCGGTCGCCAGGCATGATCCAAAGAATGAACTTCCAAATTCGGATCTCCTATTTATTTTAATAAAATGAAGACACCGGAAATCGTTGATAAAATCCAGAACGCAAATCCTCGTATCGATCAGATGCGATTTGTACCTCAGTAGTCGGAGACGGAATTTTCATGCGATTCTCATTCGCTAACCAAAAAAGGAAAATAAATCCCCACAATTGAATATCTTCCCTATTGCACTGCTCATTGGACATCGCGCCATGAAAAACGTAGCCGAAAGATACGAAAGCTTTGAAAATACATACCATCGTCAGATTGACAACGCAAAAATTCTCGACTTTTCCGCAGCTTTCTCATCTCTTGGGTGCCCAAGATGTCATATTTTATTCACACCGCTACCGTAATCTCAAGGCGATTTTGCTTGCAGTGCGATACTTATCGTCACAAGTCACATTTTAGTCTTCAGTCATAGTTGAGGGCGCAATCTTGTGGATTGCACCACTTGCCCCTCTTAGAAATGTATAAGTTTTAACCTTTGAAACCGGACAATAGCCATAATAGAAACAGAGCATTCTATCACATTATGAGGTACTAATAGTGATGTACTAATAGCCATAGCTTTAGCAAAAAAAATGTTAGGACCTGCGGCTTTGCATGCAACGTTTAACATGCATAGTCCCCACCATACCGCGCAAAATCAAGATACAAAACCCTCCCCTCCCCGGGACAAGTAGGACACATATCCTTGGTCCGATTTCTTTCGCAGCAGATAACCACACTATGTACCCACACCCAGGGCCAAAGGAGTCAACGCATACTCCAGGACACTCATCCGGAGTTTCTGGAGCTTACCAGTGGGAAATGGGACCCCTTCAAAGCTTATCTCTCCGATATCATCACGGTAATTTCTGTCATCCGCGCAATGTTAGTGAATTGTCTCTTTCAGCTGTTGGCATATCTGGTGAGAGCAGGAATGCTCACACGAGTTCTGAAGGTTTTCTGCCCATGAAACTGCAAGACAAGTGAACGAATGCCTTTAAGGAACGAAATGCTACTCGAGAGCTGAGCCGATCATCACGGAAAATAACAGTGCGCCAATTTGGTTCTGAGTAAATGTTTTTTTTCTGCAATGCCTACTGGATGTTACCTATAGCTGCATCCCACATGAAAACTCACTGCAGCGTATGGTGTCGAGAGGCTAACTTCCAAACGGGCTTGATTCTTAGTGTACCGTGGCAGTCAAGGCTTGGGTAAAACAATCGGTTAAGCATAATGATCAGCGTTTGTTCCACATCTTTCAAGTGCAAATATCAAACACGCCACCTTATATATTTGTTGCCAGAGGGTTGCAATGCTGATTTTTAGCATACATCCAATAACACGCATCAACCCAGGAGCATGGCTGTAAGCCTCTCAAGCAGTTCCACTTAAAACAGAGTGTGCAAACTACATCGAGAGCGCGCCCAAGTGCACATGCTGCCGAGGAAGGGGCGCGAATGCAAATCCATGCACTCCCCATCAGATTCAGCAAGGGAGGAAAATCTGCACACGCCGCCTGATATGTACATATCGACACCTTTGTAATGGAAGGGATCGCTTGCCGCAGATATCGACCGCTGCGGAGTTCTGATGGGCTCTGTGCCATCAGCACACAGGGGAATCACACCAACCCTTGTTGGAGAGTACGCGCCCGTTCAAGCGCAGCTTTGTGCGCTTGCCCAGCAGCCAGGACGAGGCGCTGCGCCTCCAGCAGCTCCCTTAAGCGCATCCGCTCAGTCAGCTCCTCTGCGCCGAGTCCCTCTCCCTTGGCAGTGTGTTCAATTGCAGGGCGCATTGCTGGCCGTTGGATTGTTGACTGCTGGGGCGCTACAGCCCTCACCGATCCGTTTATGCCAGCCTCCTTGCCTTCCAGGCTGCTGGGGCTCGTCGGCAAGCCTGGCTGATCACCATTCACGTCAGCGTCCGGGACAGCTGATGGTGAGGTTGCCACCGTGGGCGAAGGATGGGCGCTATGCCCCATGAATCCCCACAGCCGCCGACGCCGCATCATCTCCAGCCGCAACTGCACCTCCATGAAAACCTCGCGTCGTTCCACTTCGTCCAGGGCCGCATCCTCCATCGACGAGCCCGGGTCTGTCCCACTGCCCCACTCCGTGTGCATAGCCTTGCGCCTGCCCTCCACCCCCTCAGTCCCATCCGGGACGTACGTGCAAACTGCGCCGTCCCATACCCCCCCCTCCACTTGCATCCCTCGCTCCTCGCTAATCCTGGCTTCTGTTTGCACATCTTCCGTGGTGGAGCTGCCGCGCATTGCTGGCCGTCCGATATGCACCTCGTGGCCCTCGGCATCAAGAGCTCTAGCCACCTTTCCACACTGGAGTCCGCTGGACTCCGCACTACTCGCCCCAAGTGCAGCCGCCTCCAAAGCAGGCGGCGCATCGACCATGGTCGCTGCTTTGTCATGCCGCCACGGTGCTGAGGGTGTTGCTGGAGCCTTGTCCTCCCTTGCTGCATTTGGTATGATGGGCCCTTCCGGCGGAGCCATCGTCATGGAAGCCTCAGGCGCCGCTACCCCATGTACCTCTCCGCCCCGCACTTCATCCATACCCACTGCCCCGGGCTCTTCCCTCTCCGCGCCCCCTTCCTCCCTGCGCGCCTGCCTGCCCTCATCCCTCACTCTTCTGTCCACGTCTCCAGGCGCGTCTCCCTCGCCCTGGCTGCCACTAGCCAGCACTTCCAGCACCTTCTCCAATTCGGCCTCCGTCTCTGCCTCTGCGCCACTGCTTGCCCCGGCGGAACCCCCTGCTATGTGGGAGGCGGGCACTGGCTGGGGTTGTGAGGAGGGCGCTGGTGGAAGCTGTGAGGCGGGCGCTGGTGGAAGCTCTGAGGCAGGTGCTGGCTGGGGTTGTGAGGCGGGCGCTGGCTGGGGTTGTGAGGAGGGCGCTGGTGGAAGCTGGGAGGCGGGCGCTGGCTGGGGTTGTGGGAGGCGGCGCTGGCTGGGGTTGTGAGGTTGGCGTTGATGGAAGCTGTGAGGCGGGTGCTGGTGGGAGAAGCCTGAGGCAGGTGCTGGCTGGGGTTGTGGAGGAGGGCGCTGGTGGAAGCTGAGGCGGGAAGTGATGGAAGCTCTGAGGCGGGCACTGGCTGGGGGTTGTGGAAGTGGGCTGGCTGGGGCTGTGAGGCTGGCGCTGATGGAAGCTGTGAGGCGGGCGCTGATGAAGCTCTGAGGCGGGCGCTGGTGGAAGCCTGAGGCGGCGCGATGGAAGCTCTGAGGCGGGCACTGATGAGCTGTGGAGGCGGGCTGCGCTGATGAAAGCTGTGTGAGGCGTGGCGCTGATGGAAGCTGTGAGGCGGGCACTGATGAAAGCTGTGAGGCGGGCGCTGATGAGCTGTGAGGCGGGCGCTGATGGAAGCTGTGAGGCGGGCGCTGGTGGAAGCTCTGAGACGGACGTTACTGTGCCTTCTGAGCTAGTTGCGGAAGGGGGCTCGGAGGTGGGGACTGCCAGGGGGTCGAAGATAGGTGCTAATGCGCGTGATGCCGTTGTGGGGGGCTCCAGGAGCTCGGCGCGTCCGAGGATCTCCTCAAGTTGATGCGCGACGCCTTCATGCGTCGAGGTCAGGGGCGCTCGCACGAGGGGCTGCCACAGCATCAGTTGCTGCTGCAGGTCATTCATTATCACATGCTTCTCCTGCCGCTCCACCCTACCTCCCCGTCAGCGCATGGGCCTCCCTGCAGCCTTGTCAGTGCGTGCTGATTGGCCGGCAACAATGGGGGATGGCGGGGGCGGTTGCCAGAACAGATTCAGCAGAGGATGCAGCGGGGGCATACAAGGAGCGGGCATAGGCCAAAGCTGACAGGCTGTGTACACCGACGTCCCTGGAAACGCAGCGACGGGGGCGCAGCAGGGTTGCAGGGGCGCAGCGACGGGGGCGCAGCAGGGTTGCAGGGACGCAGCCACGGGGGCGCACCAGGGTTGCAGGGACGCAGCCACGGGGGCGCGCCAGGGTTGCAGGGACGCAGCCACGGGGCCGCGCCAGGGTTGCAGGGACGCAGCCACAGGGGCGCGACAAGGTTGCAGGGACGCAGCCACGGGGGCGCGCCAGGGTTGCAGGGACGCAGCCACGGGGGCGCGCCAGGGTTGCAGGGACGCAGTCACGGGGGCGCGCCAGGGTTGCAGGGACGCAGCCACGGGGGCGCGCCAGGGTTGCAGGGACGCAGCCACGGGGGCGCGCCAGGGTTGCAGGGACGCAGCCACAGGGGCGCGCCAGGGTTGCAGGGACGCAGCCACGGGGGCGCGCCAAGGTTGCAGGGACGCAGTCACGGGGGCGCAGCAGGGTTGCAGGGACGCAGCCACAGGGGCGCACCAGGGATGCAGGGACGCAGCCACGGGGGCGCACCAGGGATGCAGGGACATCGGAGCCGAAGCTGCGCTTGGCAGCTTGCACCTTCATGGCGGAGCTCACCGCGCTCGTCATCCACCGAATCATCCCCTGCTGTACCACCTTCATGACCCAGCCGCGCTGAGGGCCCCATGCCCGCGCCGGCGCCCAGGCGTGCCTCACTGCATGCTCCCAGGCGTGGCGCACCGTGGGCTGCCACATGCTGCCCTGCGCGGGAGAGCACACTCCCCCGGCGTCGCGCCACAAGGGCTCCACCTTCACCAGGCGCATTGTCATCCGGACCGCAAGCCCGAGCCCGGCCATCAGCACTTGCCTCTCCGCCGGGCTCTCCAGCGCGCCCTCCCGCAGGAGCATCGCGAGGAACCGCTGCGTGCCCGCTGTGTGCACGCTCATCACCCCGCACAAAAAGGCCATCGCCACGACGCTCTCGATGCTCGCGGCGGTCTCGCCGCTTCCCCAAGACTCCTCCTCGATCCCGAGTGAGTAATCCAGCAGATTCGATGATGACCTCCGGTGAAGCGTCCCTAGGGGTCGTCTTGCTCCTGCCCCCCCTGCCAAGTTCTCGTCCTTGTACACCTCGGCCTCTGATACCCCTGCCCCTGAGATCCCCACTACAATCCACCCGAACCCCCCTGAGAGCCCTCCTACAACTTTGCCTGAAGCCTCCTGGGAGCCCCTCTACAATCCACCCGAACACCTGGACTTTCCTCTCTGTGGGTAACACCCCTAATGCATCCCGTGCGTAAAGCCCGCATCTAGTGATATGGAACAACATAAATGGCTACAAGCTCAGACGCCATATCAATCAGACAGGGCAAGAAGCCAAGGATTGGCATTTGTGGAACTCGCGAGAAATAACGCTTCAGACCGTCGGACTTCCCCAAATGCTCACTATGCAATTTTTCCTACGGGCTGATAATATTTTCACGCCGGGGTCCATGGGCGATAGTCCCCCAGAGCAGTGAACCGGTTCGAACGAAGTAGAGCAGGCTCGGCACACGGCTACATTCCCTCTTTGAATTTGTGACGCGCGATTTGGCGCGTATTGTAGAGTTCCACTAATTGCTTCGACTGAGATGCTTCAACTGACAGTATGAAATAGGTTACTTGCTTTGGATATATATCGCCCACGCCAGCGATCGCGGGTCAGCGCCCGCCAACTCTACGCCCAAATGAGTACATTCTGCGCACTGCTTTGAGCTCAAACAAGTCAAAATAACTAATTGTGGAATCAAACACCCAAATTTTGGTGCGCTGCCGCATCTCGCGGTCCGCGTGGCGCCTCAAGTTCCGTGGTATGCGCCCGAGCGGATCTGCGGTGCGCGAAGCCACATTCAGCGCCGAGACTTGGCAGTATACTCGTGTATACAGCTAGTCAGTCGGTCATAATCGCCACGCGCATGCTCGTCTTTCCGGCCTGGTGCACGTTGAGTACAGTGCTTGACACCTTTTCACTCTCAACCAGCTTTAGAGTGCAAAATGGAAGGATCAGGTTGTGGGTCAGTCTGCAGTGATTGACAGCATGCCGTGTTTCTGTCGGGTGATGCCCCACAACTCTTCGGAGCTGTCAGATCAAATCTGTCCTGTTTCAATCGATGGCTCAAGTGCTGTATGCCGCGCCCCACACTGACAGAGGCATAGATCGCCCAACCACCACGTGGCAGTGCCACCTCCTCCCTGCGCACCATCGCATCATCTTACATGAGATGTGGAGC
>LGRX02006065.1:0-28226 GCA_001247695.2 Cymbomonas tetramitiformis
CTCCTCGCGCGTATCGTACCGCGCGTGTCATACGTTCGTCACAGAGACTGCTACAGCAAGTGTCACAACCCGGCTGAGGTACACGATAAGCCGTGGTTTGTGACAGCTGTCGCGAACTTATGCACGAAGCGTCCACACAAAGCACAGCCCTCTAGCCCTACTACTAGACAGTCTTACTTATTGTCAGTGCCTCCACAACACTAGCTCGGCTTTGCATATGTTTCCTTATATGACTGCACAGTTAGCTTGCTACTGTGACTATACAAAATCTCAAAATTTTTGATATCTCTTTATCTTTTCTCACAACTTATGCAAGCTCTTTTTCTCAACATCCCCCATCTGTAGCTGCCACTGGTAGCACAGACATTAGACAAGAGCTTGCTCAGCATCTTCCGTCGTAACGCCATCCATTGCGAACTTGCCCATGCTGAAGGTAAACATACCCACTCCAGAAGCTTCTCCTCCTCGCAACATCCTGGCTCTTGTCAAAGGGTTGCGAAACACCATGACCCACATGCATCTTCTGCCAATAGGTCCATGCTCCAAATGCCCAATCACATGTAAGCGTCCAGCGTGACACAGCTTACGAAAGTATTGTGCCCTGCTTTCTGTCATATCTGTCATGTAGTGCGATGGCACATGAATACAAGCCACCACTCGGCTGGCCAGTACTGCCAATGGCAACGCAATATCCAGCACTGCGAACCAGGGTGAAGTCACCACCGCGTCACACACCCCATACTTCTCCTTCCAGGCTCGATAATTGCCCGGTTGTAAAGCATTAAGGGCTTCGTGCCACTTCAACTGCGGATTCCAATCATTGTTCATAACCTTCAGGTGAGGCCATTCCAGCGACATAACCTTGCCAATGACACCTGTGCCAGCCCAAGGATCCCATACCTGTGTGATCTTCTCCCAAGTCACCTCGTGCGCCAAACGTCTGACCTCCTGAGGAACTGTCATCACCAACTCTAAGCCCCAATCCAGTTGACTGGCAATCTTCACCTGAGCTCTGCTCAATTGCGTCACATCTCCTCTCTTCTGCACTTCCTCGGGGCTCATGGCCTGCACCGTGGACGTCTTGCGGAGACTTCTCGCGCGAGTGTGCTGCTCTGCACACTTCCTGCTCAAGATGGTGCGATGGCCCTCATGCCAGAATCCTGGCATCACTTCTGTGATCACTCTGCTGAACTCCTCCTGGTTTCCCCAGGCCACTCTGTCAGGAAGATCCCCCATGCTCCCTTCTTTTCTGAGCATCTGCCGCGAGGTCAGCGCCTGCCATGGGTCTTCACGTCCCGGCCTCACCGCACGATGCGGACCCACGTCTGCAGGCAACAATACCACATCTGATCCCAGCTTCTCTCTCAGCTGCAGCTCCATGGCCGCCATCTTGTCGACGATTGACGCGCTCACCTCGGCGGCAGCTGCCACCACGGTCCCACCTAAGCACTTGGGACATTGCCAATCCCCTTCAGGTACTCCATCCAGCGCCGGATTCAGACACCACGTGTGATAACCACGGTTACAGGTGTCACACAGCAACATGGCTGCCTCCCCATCTGTCCGCATGCACGCCTCACACGCGAGATGCTTGCTGGGAATGGCTGCACTGCAGTCGTACTGGTCTTTCACTTGTAGGTGACATGGTGCAATATTTTGCACTGTGCTCTTCTCCCGCAGCTTCGTGCTGTCCTCCAACACTACCACTCCATCTCTTTGCACCTTGACTATCTTCAGGATGGCTGGCTTGGTGGCTACCTCCATGCCAGAGCGCGGTTGTTGTCGTATATATACGAAATCGCCTGCCTTGAACTGGTGCGGCTTCGGCTCGTAACTGCCACTCCTCCTGTGCTCGTACCGTAAAGTGTCGCGGTGCTGAGCGATCTCCAGGTTGCACCCTGCATGTGCCATGAGCCTCTTCACGATGGCGGCTCGCTGTAACAGATCATCAGCCAGTGTCTTCTCCTCCTGCTTCCCAAAGTCCAACTCGGGTCGAGCACGAAGATCCGGTGGCACCGTGGTTTCCTGAGCGAACAGCAAGGTGAATGGCGCCACTCCAGTGGACTGCTGCCTAGCTGCGTTGTAGCTGAGTACGAGTGACCAGAGCATCTCATCCCACTCGAAATCCAGGCCCTTGTCGAGGGCCATCTTCTTGAAGCAAAACTTGAGGGTGCGTACCACCCGTTCAGTTAAGCCATTGCTCTCTGGGGAACTCGGTGAAGTCACTCTTCGGTCAATGAGACACTGCTTGCATAGAGCAGAGAACTCACCTTCAAACTCTGTGCCCCCATCCACCAAACATTCTGCAGGCGCCCCAAACACGGATAGGACATGATAGCGAAATGCGCTGGCGATGGTGACGGCCTCCTTATCGGGGATTGGAACACACACGACGAATCGCGTGTAGTGCTCAATCATGACCAAGACGCGTTGGTTCCCAGCCTTCGTGGTGCGTTTCGTAGGCCAAGCTAAATCCAGGGACCAGCGGTACATGAAGGACTTGATTTCCAGCGGCGTGAGATTCGCCTCCTCCCGTGCATAGTGCGTCTTCACCCTCTGGCAAGTCTGGCACTGAGTGACCACTGCTTGCACATCCTGTTTCATGCCTGCCCAGTAATGACGTTGCCACAACAGGTTCAATGTCCGCCTGATGCCCCAATGGCCAGTCCTCTCATGGTACTCACGCACCAACTGAATCCTGTCACAGGGCTTGGGCACCAGCAGCTCCTTACCACTGACAGTGACCATGTATAACTCGCCCATGAGCTCGTCCCAACGGTGGCGCGCTGCTCTCTTCCTTACCCTGTGATACTCCTCCTTGGGCACCTCCACTCTTCCTCCTGTCTTGACCCACGCGAGGCATAGCTCGTCCTCGTGTACATCGGGGTATCTTTCTCGGAGTGACTCCTGGTTGGTTACGCTGGCTAGCATGGCAACCATTCTCGTAGTGTCAGGCAGCTTAGGCAGCCTCATCTCTTTCTCCTTTGTCACTGGTGCCCACTCTGGGGCTGAGCTCGTCTCTGCTGGCTTGCCTCCAGGTCTTGAAAAGGCCTGCCGGTGACGTGCTTCATAGCCCGCGAGCTTCATGGAGGCCATCTTCCACTGTCTGCGGCGTGGAACAGCGTCGGCGGTGCCTAGCCCCTGTGTACCTTTCTGTCCTTGGCTGCACATGCGTTGCAGTCGTTCTTCCCAGTCCTGATGGCTGAGGCGTCGCGCGACTTGCTGGGTGTAGCCGCTGGAACTGGTGATCCACTCTGCTAGTTGTGCTCGCACCGGCTCAGCCGTGCCCTCGGAGGTGGCAGCCACCTTGGTGGATTTCGCGATAGGGATGGCAACTAGCGTGCCATGTTCCTCCTCCTCACTCTCCTCACTCTTCGGCAGTTTGGTCGTGCTGACCTCGGCAATCGCATACAATAGCTCCATTGCTCTTCGGTCCATAGCAAGGCCAAGCACTCCTGCCAATTCTTCGTCTTTCATGCCATGTGCCGCGCGCAGCTCACCTGCGCTGTACCCCATGGCAACTGCCTTCTCGTCCAGGTTAACCTCTCTGGTCTCCCCCACTTCATCATCATCTCCCTTCCTCACCACTGTGCCTGCGCGAGGCGCGCGAAAAGCACGAGAGTTTTGCGTCGCCAAGATGGTTGGCAATACTCTCATAGGCTCCCCTACAACGTTGGCGGTGTAGTGAGGCTTCCTGTCTCCCGTGACGACCCTGCGCGGCTTCCAGCCTCGCTGCAGAATATCGCGCACGTATCTGTCTGGTGGTCTGTCCACCCGCTCCATCACCAGATTGAACTGCTGATTTTGGAACAGATTGCTCCAATATGCTCGTAGACGATGCGCGTATGATCCCGCGCGCGCCGCGTCAAAGGACACCGGCTGGCCCACCACGCTGTTGATGATGGGAAACACCTCCTTCCTGATCTTCGAGTTCTCCCTGTGTGACAGCGGAGAAACGTTTTCTAGCACATATGCTGGCGGTCTCTGAGGCTGCAGCTGTTGCAGCGTGGAGAGGACGCGCACTGCCTGGTAGAACAGTCTGCTGTGCCTGCCCTCCAGACCAGCCAGCTTACCAGCTGGTGACAGGTCCTGGCATGGATATCCACACACCATGACCCACTGTTCTCCACTCAATGCCCCTGCATGTACAAGGTCAATGAGGCTGGTGTCTTCGATGTTGCTGGGCAGTTGCTCCAAGTGGGCTGCCTCGGCACGGAACAAGTCAGGATGACGGCGGCTGAGCGCCATGCACCTGGCCCTGGCTACCGTCTGGCTGGACTTCGAGATGTCCTGGTAGAGGTACTTGTTAACCTTAACTCCGCAGCGCAAGAGCATCTCTAGTCCAGCACACAAGCCCCCACACGGCTCATAGCAGACCACGCCCTCTTCTCTGGCTTCCCGGAAGAAGCTCTTGTCAATCACTCTCGTGTCGATCTTCTTCGGCACTTTGAGCTTACCACCCTCCATGGTCTCGTCGCCGTATATCGCCGGTGAGCCTCCGGAATGCATACCCCTGATCGGCCGGACCTGGCTGAGGGCATCCCAGGCGACTCGAGTCAACCTGCCCGAGCACCTGGCCACTTCCGGGTGGTCAGTGTCAAACATGACCCCCTTGTTACACTCCAGCTCTTCTTGGTAGTGCACATCAAACAGTCGATGGACTGCGCTGGTCCCCAGCTGCTCCCTGACCATGTTCTCGCAGTAGTTGGCCACCTGGGCTTCTGGGCTTACTTCGGGACCAAGTGGTGGCTCCCTGGTCACTTCCAAGCAAATGATGTCTGTGAAGCAGCGCGTTGGCCTCTCGGCACGCCCCGCTTCCCTGGCTCGGTCCCCTTCACGATCCAAACGGGCACCAGTCTCGTCTGCGGTGCTGGGCAGTGGGTACCTGGATGGCACATCCGCGTTCTCATTCTTCGGACCTGGTCGGTACTGGACCGTGAACTCAAACTCCTGGAGGCTGATGGCCCAGCGTAGGTGTTGACCTTGTAGGTCCCCCTTCTCCATGAGTGTTGTGAGCGGCGAATGGTCGGTGATCAGCGTGAAGTGGATCCCGTGCAGGTACTGTCGTAATGTGCGGATGGCCCACACCACTGCCAGCATCTCACCCTGGAAGCTCGCGTACTGTCTCTCGGTCTTCGACAGCGAGCGGCTGATGACCACACAGATGATTTGTGCTCTACGCCATTCTCGTCCTTCTGCCCCAGCACTGCGCCAATGCCATGGTTGCTCCAGTCTGTGTAGAGGAAGATGGGCTTGCTGTAATCAATGGGCTTCAAACATCTCCCCGAACACAGGGCATCCTTCAATGCTTGCAATGCCTGGTCCTGATCCTTCCCCCAAGCTTCCTTGACATCCAACACTTCCTTTCTGAGCAAGTCGTTCAATGGTCGTGCCATCTCTGAGTAGTTGGGTCCCATGGGTTCCCCCACCAGACCTTTGTAATAGTTCATGAGTCCAAGGATGGAGCGTACTCCAGTTTTATCCCCGGGCTTGGGCAGCTCTTGGATGGCCTTGCACTTGATGTCCTGCGCGCCAATGGTGTTATAGCCGATGCGGTAGCCCAAGAAGTCCACCGTGGCTGACCCGAAGGTCGACTTGCCCGAATGCACACGTATCCCTGCATCCCCCAAAGTGCGAAGCACGGCTTCCACATCCTTGATGTGCTGCTCAGCGGTGTCTGAGTATATGCACACGTCATCGACGTACGCCACCGTGCAGTGCTGCAGATGACGTAGCTCGTAGTCCATGATCCTGATGAAGGCTGCGGTTGCTCCAGCTGCTCCAAACGGCATGGATGTGTAGCGATAAAGCTGGTTGCCCCACCAGAACGCTGTCTTGTCCCTGTCCTCCTCAGTGGTCATGGGAATCTGGTGGAACGCCTTGGTCGCGTCCAGGGTAGTCTTGAACTTGGCCTTGGCCACGCGCTGGTAGAGCTCTTCTGGACGATGTGGTAACGTGTTATCCTTCAGCGACAACCGGTTCGTATTCCGGAGGTCGACGCAGAATCTCGTCGAGGTCCACTGTCCAGTGTCGTGATCCTTCTTCCCCGCGACCACCACGTTGCTGGCGTGTCTGCAGTGCTGCGAAGCCGGCTCGATGAAGCCATATTCCAGCAGTTCCTTGCAGTGCAGGTCGATGATCTCCTGCTCTCCCGGGCTGTACTTCCTCGGTCGTTGGTAAGCTACCTTAGTCTCGTCCTTGAAAGGGATGGCGAAGGTCGCATGTGCCGCGCCCCCATGGTAGCCTTTGATGTCCTGCGGCTTGTTGGCGAAGCAGTAGCTGCACCTCTTTACCACGTTGCGCATCTCTTCCCAATTCTCCTCGGTGAACTCGGGATGTCCTCCAAAGGTGGCATTGAGCTCGGTGTCCAGCCACGCGGCCTCGTCCTTGGTGACCCTGGTCGTGCCCCCTGGCTGTAACGTGTCCAGCACCGTGTGCGGAAGCACCTCGTCCTGCTCTGCCACCATAGCCTCCCATCCGGTGTCCCATTGGCGCGAAGACCTCTGGTCTTCCCAGGCGGTCCTGGCAGATCTGGTCGGCGAGCCCGAGCACGATCCCGCCGTCAGCACGCCCTGAAACTCCCCAGGGGCCACAGCGGCCACCCAAGCAGCCACCGCTAGCAGCAGCAAAAGTTTTAAAATTCTGCTGGTACCCACTGGTTTATCTGGAGGGTGAAGGGTCAGTATGCAAGTCAACATCCTCCACCCCCCTTGCATACGGCCCAGGCCTCCTCCCGCAGACACGTAGACCACCAGCGCCAAGACCGATATCACATAGACACAGTGCGCCACCTGGTAGCAAGCGGCTGTGAACTGCAGGCGTTGCAGTCGGGCGGCAAAGCGCGGCTTCTGCATGCGCCGAGGAACAGCGGCCAGCGTAGCCGGCCCTGCGGCCAAGATCCGCTGGGCGACCGCCAGCGCGCGACCTATCTGAGTCTCCAGCGTGGCGAATGTGCCACCATTGTAAATCAAGCCGGAGCATGGCAACCCATGGCGGACAATGTGGGCGCCAACTGTCAAGACGCACCCCAGAGTGCCGACCATGTTCGTGAAGTGCATGGCGAGCATGGCGAGACAGAACCGTAGCAATGGCACGTGCCACAGCCCACGCCGGGCGTGGTGGAGCCCAGCTACCTCAAGGGCCCCCTTGGTCAACAGCAGTAGGTGCCTGGCCAGCTCCAACAGCACCCGCAGAGGCGCCTGTTGATGTGCCCATGGCTCGAGTGGTGCTGCGCGCATGGCCCACAATGCGTGTGCCATGGCTCTGCGGGGCACTTCAGCGTGGAATGCCCAGCAGGCGACGACCTCACCAAAAAATCTGAATACCTCCATAGCCATCCATACTGCCATTACTGCAAAATGAGGCAGCTGCGGCCAATGCAAGCGCACGAACACCCCCACGAGCAGGAAGCACACCTGCGTGCGCTTCGCCCGCCTATCATTGGCGGGCTGCGTGCCCGGCTTTTCGCCGGGGCTGCTTCTCAGTGACGGGCGCGCCGGGCTGCAGCCGGCCCGGTGCCCCCTTGAAAAGGCCCCAGTGCGCTCCTCTCCTCCCAGATTTCATCATAACTTTGGCGTCTCTGGGGAGCACGCGACGCGCCAATGCCGGCATGTCGACCGCGGGCCGCGTCCTGACGATGAGCGCCTTCCCTGGGGCTCGGAGATCTCCTCCTGCGCTGACCAGCTCGTGGCGAACGCTGCTGTACGGCACTCTCAGTTGGACTCTGTGGGCGCGCCGCAGGATGGCCTGAAGGTCGAGTGTCGACATGCGCAACGAAGCCACTGGAACGCTCCGGGCTGCTGGGTGCTGTAGAGCTCGGGGTTGATGGCACGTACGAAACGGAGTCCTGCTCTTGTGCAGCTGGAGGCACGGCTTCAGTCTGCTGCGTGCAGACGGAATGCGCCGGGGATCTCAGAATGTCGTTGATTGACTGGTGCTCAGGTCTCTGTGCTATGTTGCACTCCAAGCCCCTGGTCGATATCCCGCCGAGAACTCGGCCAGAGTAGAGTGCCGGCGTGGGCGTGGCTCGCGCGCCATCACGACCATCAAGCCCCGGGCAGTCTGGCCCAAGCGTGCTCATCCTCGCAGTTGCGCGGGCAGCACGAGGTCGTTCTTCATACTCTCTGATGATCTCCTGACGTGCCCGTATCGATTCCGAGAGAGCCGCCATGGTGAGGTTGTTTGCTGCGACCTCGGCCTGCCCTTGTGCCAAACTGGCAGACAGTCCAACCAATCTTTCACTGATGACCTCCACGCTGTCTTCATCCTCTGTCTGCGGCGATGGTGTTCTGGTGCGACACGTGTGAGTGCTCACACCCTCAGCAGCCGCGAGGTCGGAAGAGTATCCCGAGATGCTGCCATCTCCCTCCTCACTTCCTGCATCCTCTCCCTCGATTGGGTCCAGGCACCTCATGAAGTCGTTTCGAAGACGCACCTGCACCTCTGCCCGACGTGCCTCAGCTAGCAATGCCGGGCCCACCGAGGATGTGAACGCAGACAATGGTTCTCGGTGCATCACTGCCACCTTGTTCCAGGTCTCCCAGCTACAGCAGTCGAACTTGCGCGTTCCTGAGGAGAGGTACTCCAAGGTGAACGCCATGTCACTGGGTCCTCGCTCACGGTAGTAGCGATTGTCCTCGAAGAGGTAATATACGGCCTTGGACCGGGCGTTGGCACGGGTCTTGAAAACCCGTAGGGTGCCCTGCCGCGGGCCATCGCTCAAATGGCTTCTGGCGATCTCCAAGAGTTGAGTACGATCAACCAGATGCTCCATATGTTTCTGTAAGGTGCCGAGGAGCCCTCCCGTGCAGCCTTTCGACTGCCCACCCAGAGGCAGAAACTCTCCCCTTTGTCCCACTCCTGCGGAGGAGGAGTACTGGTGCAGGGTCTGGCTGCTGAGTCGCTGCGTGTGCACCCCCTTTCCTCGCTGCGCGAAGGGCTTCCCAAGTTGGAACTCGATCTCGCCCATGAAACAACGGTACTGGATGAGGAAGACCGTCTGTCCATGCAGCGCCGTGAACTCTGAGATCCCTCCCAGATCCAGCCAGTCGGCTTCCCCAGCTGTGTTCTCGCTGCGAGTGGGCGACTCTGGCTCGTAGGTGCCCTGGAACACTGCAGCGTGGTACTCTAACATGGCAGGGTCGAAGACGCCGTTGGGCCAGGTTTGATGCCTTAAACGAAGCGTGGCTGAGGATGGTGGCGGTGCGGAGCCAGATGGCCCTGCCTCATCCCCCCTGACCGTCCTCGACGTCCTGAGAGTCTTGGATGTGCGCACTGGAGGGTTCTTCTGGCCCCATAAGTGTCCAGCGCGTCCTGTGCTTGCTCCTCTGTCTTGCATGCACCGAGCATCACTCTCGCGTTGTCCCCCAGGTGTAGGTACTCCACGGCGGCAGCGTTCGTGCTGAACACCTCGCCACTGCCTCCTTCCCCATCTGTCACCGGGTAGAACTTCCCCATCTTGTCCGCTGCGTCTGACAGCGTGAGCTGCGGGACCACCTTCACATTCTCGCCCTCCACACCAGCCACCTCCATGTCGTACCTCACCTTCAGACGAGCTCGAAGGTCAGCGATGTCCACTCGCTGTACGTACTTTAGATGTTGGTACTGCCAGCGCTGGTCCTTCTCATAGTAAAAAGGCAGCTGGAACTCGCCAGTCATCTTACCCATGGGGGTCATGTTGGCGGCGCCTTCCATGGTGTGACGTACCATGCGCTCCATGAGATCCCATTGGGCGCGAGTGTGCTCGCTGAGTACGCAGAACTGGCGCGCCACCTTATCCCACATGAGCTTGCCCGTCACGACCCCTGGGTACGTCTGATGGGTGTTGAGGATCTCCTGAACACTCGCCATCGTGTACCTTCCAGCCTCCCGATGGGCACCACAGTCAGGGAGTGGGACCTGGTCGTTGTCCTTCCTGCCGCTCGCCCTTGTGGTCCAGGTCTCTGAGGGTATCTTCGTCTCCTTGTCAACCTTCTGGTCCACCAACGTAAAGTCGGGCCACAGTAGCTCCGTCTCCAGGATGGTCTTGTATTCTCCACAACGCGAGAACTTGACCCGCACAAATCCTGCGTCCACACCACCTCCATCGCCCTCTTCGCAGAGTGTGCACAGACGAGCATAGCCCGTGCGGTCGATGTACAAGCGCTGCTGAGACCATCTGCTCTCCTTGTCTTGGTAGTCCCACGGGTTCACCGCCATGCCCACCCATGGCTGTACGCTGGCCAGCTTGAAGTCAGCTTCGCTCGCGGCCTCTTGCTCCAGCGTGAGGTCTGGATAGCGAGGGTCTGACTGAGTCGTAGCCAGGCTGGCTGGCGTGTCGGACCCCCTCGCATCTGGCTCTTCAGCACTGGACCACTCACCTCTGGTCGCCACATTGGCTTCCCGCTGGCTGCGTGATGATGCTTGTAGCATGCCCAACATCTGGTCTGTCAAGGACGTACCAGGCGCCGGAGGTTCGTACGTTGAGCTCTCGGTGTGTGAGCTGACTCGCCCAGTGAGCTCGCCTTGCATCATTGAGCTGGGTCTCAGGAAGCCCGCCTCCACCATAGACTGGCAGCGCGCCTCGAGCCTCTCCCTCTCCTCCGAGTTGAACCTTCTCAGCCTCATCTCCTCTAGCCATGACGCCAGGCTGTCCATTAGCTCGGGGTGGTTTCGCGAGAATGCACAAGGTGCAGGCGCACACCTCTCCCCTGCGAGGGCCAGACGGTCCTCTCCCTTTGTGTCCAGGGACACCACTTCACGTGGTGGTAGCGCGCAATCCTCAAAAGCGGGGGCAAGAGTGCGCGCTGCCGTGGCATCGACGTCGAAGATCTCGGTCGCCAGGCACACTCTCGGGTCTTCGTTCCGCTTGCTCCTTGCATCGACGGGCGGCGTCAACTCGATCAACGGCAGCGTGACCTTCTCCTTCATGCCCAGTGACACCGCGGCCTCAGAAGTGGCGATGCCTCTGTAGAGGTCGATGGTCAACTTGAGGGCGTTCTTCAGGGGTCCCGTGCCCACCAAGAAGTCCCACGTAGTGTCGTTGGTGTAGGTGACGAAGGCGTGGAGCCGATGCAGAGTCATGTACGGCGTGCCCGCGGCGAGAACCACATCCACGTAGCAGTACTTGGTGAATTCCGCAGGGCTGCCATCACATCTAGCCACCCTGGCCCCTGTCTCTGCATCAAAGATGGTCAAGCCCAACCTGTTGGCTGTCCTGATAGGGATAATGTTGCAGTTGGCTCCCGTATCCAGAAGAAGCGCTTTGTACAACATGAGCAGGCCTCCGGAGGCCATCAGCGCCATCCCTTGTGCCAAAGACTCGTTCAGGAGCTTGCATACAGGCTGGACCTGTGCCATGGCAGTGAGCTGTTCCTCTGTAAGACCACTGAGCATCTTCTTCTTCAATAGCTCGTACGCCTTGGCCTCCATGGTCCCTGCGTGCAGCTCGCCCCTCTCGCTGAAGTCTCTCACCCCGTAGCTCTCCTGGACGGTGGCCGCTGCAGCGGTTACATGCACCGTCGTCCTCCCCTTCCTGGGCTGCTCCACCATGTCCTCCGGCATCTCGTCCAGAGGAACCTCTTCTTCGTCAAATGCTGTCGTCGCCCGACTCCATGCCCGGGCAATCGTCATCATCGTCACTGTCGTCGCCCGACTCCATGCCCGGGCAGTCGTCATCCTCATCGCTGATGTCCTGGCAGTCTGCTGCTGAGGCTGTCGGCACGGGGAGCTGGTTGTTCTCAGCCAGTTCCACCAAGGTCTCCACACCCCTTGGAGCTGTTATGCGACCTTCTGCTACGAGTCCAGCAGCTAGCTTACGGAAAGCTGCTCCCAGACTCTTGATCACGGAGGCCATGAGCTGCACCTTCCTCTGCATCTCGTCCGCCGCAGGCGCCATGGGCACCTGTGCGTCTGCCTCGTACTCCTCGGGTGTCTTCACTGGGAAGCCCCTCATGCGCTGGGTACTTCCCAGGGCTACTGCTGGAGCCGCCGTGAGTTCAGACTCCGCACTCTTGCACAGCGTCTCGGGGAGTGCCCCCAGACCCAAGGTGTTGAGGGCGCTCGAGAGCTCCTCTTCGCCCATCTCCTCGGCCATAGCTGAGAGTAACTCGGTTGGAGGGCCAGACGACACTCCTACCCCTGCGCTGCCATGGTGGTGCGCGCGTGCATCGACGGTGTGAGTCTCCCTCTCCGCGACGTGCGCTGCGACTGGTTCCTCGTCGGAGCCCTCATCCTCGGACAGCACCTGCGACTTCACACTGCCCGCACGACTGGCAGTCTTCCTAGCAGCCACCATGCCCTGGTACTCTGCTTTCAACGCCTCGGGATTGCCAGTGGCGCTCTTCTGCTTGTCCTCCGGTGACTGTTTGGCTCTGTACTTGTCTTTCTCGTCGTTGGACAGCTGCTGCCAGTCCGTCACCAGGATGCCCCAGTCAGAGTTCTTGAAGCGGTTCTTCAGATTGTACATGCGCAGGGCGGCGTTCTCCGCGTCCCACCACTTGCTGGAACCAAGCCTGCTCTCGTGGAATCCAGCAGGCATCTTGACGTGTTTATAACCACTCCTGCACTGCTCGGGATCGGACTCATGCCAGCCCCCTCCAAAGCAGCGCAAGCACTTGGGCTTGTCGTTCGTACGCACGCCCTCTGCTGGCGGTGGCGTCTTGTTGTAGGAGGCCTTCTTAGCTCTTTCGGCCACATTCACCTCCTTCTTCATCTTCTTAGAAGGTGGTGTATCTGCCTTCTTGCTGTTCTCCGGTTCGCCTGACTGCACCACCTCAGAGGACTCAATCTTCTTGATCGAGTTCTTTATGGCCTTGAGGTCAAGGCCATGCTGTCGCGCCTCCCAGGTGGAGTACTGGCAGCCACACCGTCTGGTGATCTCCTGGAGGAAGGCAAGGTTAGGTATCGAAATCAGAAAGTGGTATTGATTAGATTTCGATATTTGAAATTTCATATCAATCAATATCAATAAGACTCTCGAGTGATCAATAAATAACGATACCTATCGCTTTAGATCAATCAATAACAATATTTGCTGCTTCAGATCGATCAATAACAATATTTATCTCTCTGTATCAATCAATATCAATAACCTACTAGGGCATATCAATCAATAACAATATTTTAGCACGTTTCTAAGATATCAATAATTGATATCAAACAATAACATATCAATATTAGCAGCATATATCTCTAATTCCCTATCTACTTATCTATTCTGACTTATCACTTAAGTGTTCATGGCGGCCATTATGCTGTGTTCTATCGTGCCCTCTGATAACCGTTTCCTGAGGTTAGAATGCATTGCACCAACTTTAGAAAAAGCCCTTTCCACGCCCGCAGTGGATGCGGGCACAGCAAGAAACTGCCTTGCCATTCGGCCCAAGTTGGGAAGGTCCTTTCGCGACTGCTCCTTCCACCACTGGCTCACGTCAGTTTCAGGTTTGGCATCTGGATACCCAAGATACTTGGTCAGTTCATCTTCTTCCTCCCCTACTTCTATCAGCTCGAGGGCTTCCTCTCCGCTCTCATCATCGGAGTCACTATCTGCTAAGAAGGATGCGACAGTCACAACAGCACGGCCACCATTCACCTTGGCCTTCTTTTGGATAGTGGTCGCCAGCTCACCGCTTTGCTTCGGCTTCCAATCCTTGTCCCATGCGTGGCGGGCCCAGCTCACTGCCTTGTCCCGGGTGAGCTTACCTATAATAAAAAAGAAGCACATCACGTCCACATTATACTCAGAAACAAGGCGTATTACATTCACAACAAATAAAGTGGCAAGTGGACACATTTACACACAAATGAAGTGGCAAGGCAGGCACGCAAGAGGCTAAGGACTTGAGATTGTAGCATACCGCGCATGAAATTTGTTGCGGACTTGAACTTGAAGCTCTTGTGCCGTGGATCCAACAATGTGGCCACGGCCAAGTCCTCAAGCTTACAATCCATCAACTCCTCAAAATATCGGCTTGAGAGTTGATCGCACATTTTTTGACGAGCCTCTTGCACGGCTCTCTCCTTGATCTCCACTTTCTTGCCCTCATACCTCAACGTGGTGCTCTCACTGGCAATGTAAAAAAGCTTCCCAACCAGCGGAAGCACCAGGTTGGCCGTCGGGTACGATGTACCCTGAAGCAAGTCAGTTGTGGAGGAGGCGTACTGAAGAACGTACACCGCCTCCCTCACGATGTCCCACTCCTCGACTTGCAGTTGGTGATCTTTGTAGACGCTGCCGTCTAAGTTCGCGACAGCAGTGGCGGCCTTCGTGGTGTGCTCCACATCGTAGAGTTGCACCGCAGACTGCGCCCGCATCAATAAGCTACGACACTTATTTACTATATGTAAGCGGTTGCACATTCAAGCAGCATGCGTGGCAACAAGTACAACACTAATTTATGTGCGTCGTTGCACCTTTTAGCATCGTGGGAAGGAAAGGTGCAACCATATGATTGTATCATAGGACAAGGAGACATAGACAGGTTGGAAAACGTACCCGGTTGTTCATGTACCACGTCGCCTGCTTACACGCTCCACCCCATCCACTCCGCGTATCGTTATCCTTGGGGGGCTTGGTCTCGCCAAGACCTTGCCGCCTTTGGCAGTCATTGAGCACCTTGGCGCCAAGTACGGAGTGATTGAAGTGGCCGGTCATTCCACGCAGCTTAACGAACACTTGCTTCACCTTTGTATGTTCCAGGAAAGCCCTAACTATGAGCGCAATGGTGTGGCAATTACACTCATGTCCGTCGAAGCACTTCCACCCGTTGACGATGTTGGATGCGTTGTCCGATACTGTGCAATGGACAAAATGCCGGACTGTGTCCTTGTACTCGACTTCCTCATCGTGCTCCCCCCCACGAGAAATGCCAAACTCCCCAATGCCAAAATCCGCACACGCCGTTTTGGCTGCCTTCTCGACCTCCAAACCGGTGTGACGAACGCCAGAAAAAGGGATAGCCCCCACGAGACGTTCGAGAATTTCAAAGTCAGCATTCATCCAGTACACCAAGACTCCAAAGATCGCGATGCCCCCTTCAGACCAAATATCGCCAGCTATGCTGGGCAAAATGCCCTCTGCCAACAGGGACTTCAGGGCCTCCATGACCTTGACCTTGCCCTCCGCGGACAAGGTCAAAATGTTGTCGTATACCAGGTGGGCAGTGGGAGGCACATACGCTCCTCTAAAGATTTCGTCGAAAACCTCGCGAAACTCGGTGTCGTGCTCGCACAAAGACAAGGGTCTCCCTTGTCGAACCAACCATAAGGTGATCTTCTTATGCAGCTTGTCGCGCTGCTCTTTCGATATCTGTCGGGCAGTTACAATCGTAAGAAACGATTTGTTGAAATCTCAAAGGGGTTCGTTAGGAAAACGAAAGACCTACATAGAACGCGATACATGTAAGTGACTACACACCTGGGGAAGAATGGCCTCCAGTGAGCCCTTCTTACCGCAGCCCTCGTCAACCTCGCCGGCATCGGCTGCGATGGCCTCCTCCTTGATATTCACAGCGATGGACTTGTGGTAGTGGTTCAAGTGGGTCCGCAAATTCGACGTGTTCCCACAATACTCCTTGGGAGTGGCGGTACCCTGCTTCTCACACTCTTTGCAAATGTACTCGATGATCTTCTTCCCGTCCTTGCGAACCTTGAAGTATCTCCAATATGCAGAACGAAGGTTGTCAGGTGCGTCCACGAAGTCGTCTTCTTCCCCTACATCATAGACCGACGATGGAACGATCAATAATTAGAGAAAGAAAATACATACATTTTGGAACAGCATCTCTTTGAAGCATGCAAAGCAAGTTTCTTTATGCGTCAACCTCTGCGTGTGTACAAGTTTTCGTTCCGATTGAAGGTCGCAATCTCGCTGGAAGGGGCTAGTTCGTACCTTCACCCTCATTCTTCTCAGCCGCTTGTTTCGCCTTATCCGCGGCAATATTCTTCGCGAGTTCATTTTGTGCCACTTCCAAGCGCTTCGCAAAAGCCTCAATCTCGGCCTCATACCCGGGGATGTTCTGAAGCGGCTCCCACGTGTCACTACCTTCCGGGAGACCTTCCCATCTAATTAACCACTCGTCCACACCATAACGCTTGCGGGTAGCTAGAATATCCTCCACCCAATACTCTGTCTCATTACTGCCGTGCGCATCAAAAGCGTGCTGCTGGGTCCGTTTCACCTGCCCTTTCCCTTGAGCAACCAGGGTCACCGGAGTGGTAGACGACTTGCGAGGGCGTTTCCCCTTACCACGTTGTCCCATGGTAATGCAGATCTGCGGATTTCCGGGATTTGGTAGATAGTGAAGAAAAGAAAAGAAAAAACCACGCCCGTCGGGCGTATGAAGAACTTATGATAATGGTCTATGGTCAATGGTGGACAAAACTCAAACGATTTTTTTATAGTAGGAAGAGACCCCCACTATCCCCCACAGTGTCCAGGCTCCAGGCTGTCGGTCCACAACTCCACATCGCGGTAATCAACCAATGGCTTCCGCAAAATTCAATTGCGCAGGATCGATGGGCATTGTAGAGATATTGATAATCAATAACGGTCATTCAAATATCAATATTTGAATTCGCTTTTCGACATCGATCAATATCGATAATTGACTTTCGGTATCGATCAATATCAATATTCGCCGCCACTGATCGATCAATTTCAATATTCACCACCACATGATCAATCAATTTCGATATTCGCCACCGCCGATCAATCAATATCCAATATTTCAATATCTACAAATTCGTCATCAATCAATAACAATATTTCGATATATCAATATATCGAAAATATTGAATATTGATACCTAACCTTGGAGGAAGGTGAGGATCCAAGACTCTGCATCGCCCTTGAGCTTGTCTTGAACCTCGACGATGGCCTCCAGGTCCTTCCAGGTCACCCGATTGGGTGGCGGGAACTGTGCCCTCAGTTGCTCCTTCACCCGCGTCTGGAAGACCTTGATGCGCAGGTTGTCCACGCAGTCCTCGATGAAGGTACGCAGCTCTTCATCGCTCAACACCTTCCCAGTGTTGAGCTGCATTTCCCTGCGTTGGCACATCTTCATGTAGGTCAGCCCATCCTGCCCCACCTCCTGTGGCTTCTGTGTCAACAGATCCACTTTCTCTTGAGTCCCTTTCATCATGAACTTCTTGTCAAGGGCAGCGATGAAGCCCCTGAGCGCGTAGAAGTACTGGGTATCACGGGTGCCATCACGTCCCGTCAAGCCTTTCAGGGAGGTTCCATCAGTCAGATATTCGTCGGAAACCTCCCCTTGGGTGTCTTGGTTCGTCACCGGCCTCGCTATCACCCACGTGGTGCCAGTGTTCATCTCATTGAAAGGGGGCCTAGCGCACGGAATGGTACCCTCGAGTGGGCCATGCTCGCTAGTGTCCTTTAGGACTCGGTCCATGTTGGAGGCCACTACCCCCCCTCTTTCATAGTTCTCGCGCCACCAGCTGAGAGCTTGTGAGTTCTCTCCAGCCAGACACGCAGGGACGATGTCCCACAGATATTCAAAGTCAGGGGGAGTCTCTCTCAGGGTCTTCATCTGTGCTTCGGTGAGAGTGCCAGCCCCGGACCTGAGCCTCCTCCTGACGTTGGCGTTGTGCTGCCGTACGAAATTCTCGCACATGTCGGCGAACTCCCTCAGGAACTTGGGCCGATCTTCTTCCTTGGTGCCCGTGTAGTTGGGCAGCGTACCAAGGTTGACGCGAGCGGAGTCAGTGTACTCCATGTCTTCCTCAAAGATTACTAACGGCTCCTGGGCCTGGGCTTGCAGTTGTGCTGGTGCTTGTGCCTCAGGCTGTACTAGTACTTGGGCCTCAGGCTGGCCACCGGCAGCCCCTTCCTCTCCTTCCAGCTCTGTAAAGTGCTGGCTCACTCGTATCGCTCTCTGGGCACGCCTCTCTGCCCTTTGCTGCTCCTGACGGTCAGTCTTGGATTCCGTTGCTACCTTCCCGGTGGAGAAGAGATACTGGTGTGAAGGCTCTTTTCACTCCACACTTCCCAGCTTACCAGTACGGATGAATCCGTCCCTGGCCTCACCTTTCAGTGCTTTGCTCTAAGTAGCAATCACTGCCAGGATAATCTCGTCCACGACTGGTGAGCAAGGTTCCATCTGTGACCCGGTCTTATATTGGCTCTCCCAGATGTCCAGCAAGGTTGCCTCTGCCCTCAGTGTCTCTGGTCCACGCAGTAAGTCAGCAGAACGCCAGCATGAGTCAAGTGACTACAAAGAATGCTGTCGTGATGGTGTCCACTGACAGTCCTGTTTCGCTCCACGCCTTCAGGCGTACCAGTACGGATGAATCCGTCCCTGGCTTTACCGTCTGGTGCTTTGCTCCAGCAGGATGTCACTTCCCGAAATAGCCCAGTACACAATTCTCAACGCTGCAATCATGTTTGCAAAATTAGCAACTGGTTCCGCTGTGATCGCTGTCGCTGTACTTTGCAAGACTGGTGAACTTCGAGTGTCGCAACAGCCTGCTTCACTCAACCTCTTCCAAGGCTTACCAGTACGGATAAATCCGTCCCTGGCATCACCATTCAGAGGTCTCGTTCTTCAGGACTGCTGTTGAACTCTCAGCATTACAGACGACATGTCTGTAATAAGGCACATTTTTGTTTTGAAAAAGACTGTTAATTACAGTTCTGACGCAGTCGCACAAGGACAAGTACACAAATGTATATCTTTACAAGCAGAAGAATACTGTATCTTACGAATTATATCATAACACTGCTGTTTTCGCGGTCTTAAGCGAGTCCTGGCTATTTTCGGAATCACTGTTACGAAGGCAAAACAAAAATGAGCGTCTGGCTCACCCTGCTACGCCGCCCTACATATTCTCGCTATCTCCAAACAAGTGTAACACCCATCCGTATTTCCGTATCTCGTCACTGTCATAACTCCTCGCGCGTATCGTACTGCGCGTGTCATACGTTCGTCACAGAGACTGCTACAGCAAGTGTCACAACCCGGCTGAGGTACACGATAAGCCGTGGTTTGTGACAACATCTCGGGCTGAGGGGAGACCCACTGTGCCCCCCCCTTACAGTGGGGGGGGCAAGATTGGGTTCCCCGTGAGTGTCACCGCAGTGGAACGAGAGGTGCTCTGTGTGTCACATAACTCTGGTTATGTGACAGGCCGTAGCGGAGGGAATAAGGTTTCGAACCCAGTGTGAGTTCGGCCTCACAAGTTTTGATCTGTTTGAGAAAGGGTTTATTCCCCGCTCCGCTCCCCACGACCCCGCTCAGCCGGGGGTGGTCGTGTGTTTTTGAGTTCGTACACTGATGATTGTGGTGCTTCGTTACTTTTCGATTGTACAGGGTGGAGTGTCAGGCTTTAATGCAGATTATAGTGTGTTCAATAATAAGATTCGTTTTAGTGTACTGAAAATACCCTTCTCAGATTAGCTCTTGCTGATTTCAAATGTGATTATGGTTTAGCTAGGGTAGATAGGGGGGGTCCCATAGTGCAGGCGTGTCACATAACTGAAAACTCGTGAAAGTGAGGCTCGACCATCATCAACGCGACGCATCGCGAGCATCGAATTATGACACATGTCCGTGTCCCATCATCCGATCGATCACCATCGCGATCGTCGTGTGCGACTGTGCGTTACGCGTTATTTATTGGTTAATGGTTATAGCGTTAACCAAAATTTTCTCTTCTTGCGTTCGTTCTGTTGTTGGGTTCCATCAACTAATACAGTACTATCCTATGTTCAATATTTTGAGCAAAGGGACGCATGGTATTGCGTTCACACTCATTCGATTGAATGCATGATAATCTGTTAACGTGTGAAGCGTATTTCATGATGATTTCTACGGGAGATCATGTATTCGTCGATGTGTAGAATAAGTACTTGTTAGTTTCTGCAAGAACGCTTGCATCATTGGACGACTAAGAATACTACTGTCAAATAAGGTAAGACATGACAGTCCAGACTGCTGTCGAAGTTTCACGGCTTTCACGCCTGCATATATATTGGACGTGTTTCGAAACCAGTTTGTTAGATGCTCTGCAAGCCTGAAGATTTGAAAATATGAAGTGAAGTGCGATCCTATAACTGTTTTGTGGGATCATAGCAGGTGTACGCGTTCTCTCCGTCTCGCCATGAACTCGCGAAACAAGTATGCCCTTGCTACAAGACGTCTTATTTGGTCAAAATAATGGCTCCGAACACTAATTTCTTCCCCTCACCTTATTTCCTTTTTCTTGATCACGGCCTTTAGTTGTGGGAGCGTTCGTGTTTTGCCACACCTCATTTTCTGCTGATTTTCAGTGCTGCTTTGCATACTCACACAACGCAGCGACAATATTTCACATAACTTGGATGCACTTTATCGCTTATGCTCGAAAGGATTCTTTGTTAATACCAAAACCTAAACTCGTGGAAGTCGTGCGGAGTTCCACCATCCTTCAGCCGCTTCAGCCACAATCCTTCACTTATATCAATGCTTTGGTCTGCCCTGTTGCATGTTTTTCTCATAAATTTAGTTACAGTACGTGGTGAGGGACCTGTTCGGTCGTAATTCTTGCATCGCTTTGGCCTTTGTGTGAACAGGAAAACTCTCCCATCTGCTCGGCATCCCCCACAGCCCACGAAGGCGGCCGCTAGCTCGAAGGTATATTTTTGTGCCCTTCATTCCGCAGCCTTCCAATTTACAGACGCTATTCGCCTGGAAGGCACAGTGTCGAAAAGCAGGATGAAATACTCGTACTTTGTATCGCCAAGAGCCCGTGGACGTTCCCTGGCTTTGTGGCATGGTGCACCACGATCGTTATTTTTCCCGAGACCGTTTTTAGGAAATTTTAAGAAGAGCTCTTTATATATCCACCACAACCAGCGGTCCGTCCAGCCTTGACGAGGCCCTGCACTTTTGCCGTACTTAGCCTGATCTGCGTCGGTATCGGTAATATTCGCATCTGTGACCCTCGCCATTGAAACGCTTATACCTGTGGGCTCGCAGGGGCGCAATGTGGTTGCAATTGTGATATTTTCGATGCTGGGGCTGGTGGCTTATCGGCATTTTGCGGTAACGATGAGCGGATTGGCGGCCAGTTCCTTCTCTGCCCGAAGCGGTAGGTCTCCTTGGGGCTTGAGCACCAACGGCTTGATGCCGTGCGGACACTTCCGGTTCAGTTGCCAGTTCCATTTCCTTGCCCTTCAGTCGATGGGGACGCGTGGTACTTGGATATGCGCGTCTTAAGTCCTGGAGATTGTCCCGCCATGCCCATCTTCGTGATTCCGAATTCCTTTCGGTTGTTGATCCAAAACCGCGCTGTCCTTGTCTTCCCCGACGTCTGACAGCTAGGTCGCCACCGCGTCTGACCGGAGACCGCCGTCGGCCCTCGCATCCTGCTTGCCGCTTTGACGTACGCTCAAAGACGAATCGAGGAAAGATACCGCGGCCTTGCGCCTTAGATAAAAATAGAAGTCACCTGTTTCATCCCGCCTGCGGGTAGCGACAAGCTCTCGCTCGGCCACGTGGAGTGGCGCGGCGCGCCTCGTGCTCAAAGGCGGGCACCTAGTGAACGAGACGGAACCTTTTTTGAAGGCCATCCCTTTCGATGTGTTGGCAGATGGCTGGCAGCAAGACATCAGGGAGGCGACCTTCGAGAACCATGCCCAGATACGCAAAGCCGGTGATGATCCCGCGCCGAGCAGTGCCCACCTGCGCTCGCTCCTTGCAGTGCGCCGGGGTGCGCGGGTTTCATCCGGCGTGGCGGAGTCCCTCGGGACCTGCGCTGACACGCGCAAGGGCCACTTGTTGCCCGCATCTACGTTGCGATGCAGAGCACACTGGAACAGATGCAGCCCGGCAGCCCAGTTCCTTTATATTTAGTTATCGAAACCGAGCTTGCCGCTGCAGATCCAGGCTGGCAGCACAGCTCCAGCGTTTTGTTGTGTTCACGCTCCGTGGTGGGCGTGGTGCCCTTTCATGAGAGACCACTCGGGGCGCCCTCACCTCACCGACAGGCCTGCAGCGCATCTCTGCTTTGACTCCACCCGTCTTCCTGGCGACCCGCGACCAGGAGCCCGGTGCGCTCCTCCGTGCCAGCTGGCCAATAAGAGCTTTTCCTCACAGTCTTTTCGTCCCCACTCCTCATAGATTTTGCCCACCCATCTGCAGGATTTGCGCCTTGCCACACGTTTCTACAACCACGTGCCGGTTTCCTCTTTTCAGGCTTCTTCTGTGTGTGACCGAGCGGACGTCTCGCAGCGCTGAGCATCCTCGCTTGGGCGAGCAGGTAGTCTATGCGACGGCGCAGCCTGCGTCGGTGGCATTACCAACTTTAAGCCGATGCCCCTGCCGACAGGTCTGCCTACTCCCCTGCCGGCACGTGGCGTCAGCGCTTCGTGTTCTGTGCAATTTCGCGTGCTACACAGCGCTACTCCCAACTGTGTCACACGCCGACCAGGCAGCGCTACTATCAACTGTGTCACACGCTGACCAGGCAGCGCTACTCCCAACTGTGTCACACGCCGACCAGGCAGCGCTACTCCCAACTGTGTCACACGCCAACCAGGCAGCGCTACTCCCAACTGTGTCACACGCCGACCAGGCAGCGCTACTCCCAACTGTGTCACACGCCGACCAGGCAGCGCTACTCCCAACTTTTTTACACGCCGACCAGGCAACGCTACTCTTTGCGAAAAGCTGGGTTAGGAGGTCTTTGCAGCATGGCGTGGACTTGGGGACTCGGTCCCTCCAAACTCTCACGGTGGGTGAGGTGGGAATGCCTTACAGCACCACAGGCGACCCCAAGTCCCAAGAAAATGGAGGCGGGGTCTTCCCCCAGCGCAGCTTGGCGCCTTCGAGCCTGTGATAACTCGGTACCCCCCTCCCCCGAGCAAGTGCCTTCTCCGAGTCCAGCCCATACCTACGGGTAGGTGTGGCCTCCACCCTCTTATGCTGACTCATACAGCTTTTATATCCTGCGATGGATGTCGATGTGCTTGTCGGGAGTGGAGCTTGCACGCCTCGCTCGCGAACGCACACACTCATCTCCTAAGTAACGTGCACCAAGGCGGCCTCTCCCTGGCATCGCGCGGCATGGCAGCCTCTCCCTGGCATCGCGCGGCATGGCAGCCTCTCCCTGTCATCGCGCGGCATGGCGGCCTCTGCCTGGCATCGCGCGGCATGGCGGCCTCTCCCTGGCATCGTGCGGCATGGCAGCCTCTCCCTGGCATCGCGCGGCATGGCGGCCTCTCCTTAGTGTTGCGCTGCGTTCTGCTCCCTCAATCGCAGCGCGGGGTGCGTCCCTGTGTCCTCTCCATTTTCTGGCACCCAGTTATATGCTGCTAGTCACTCTTGGCATGCCGCCTCCCCTTGCCAAGCTCGGTGCACCTCCCTTTCTCTGAGCCGCTGTCCGCGTGAGGAGCAGGATGCGTTGTGGGATGTGTCCCGCCTACGATTCTTTAGCGATGGCACGGAAATAAACATACCGGCGGACGCGATCCTTTCGTCAGGCTCAGCTGCCGACCCTGAGCATGGCGGGGTGACCGGTGTGTTCCTCATCTCCTCTCACAGCTCGCTCATGCATGTTCCACTTGTGGATACGATGTATCGCAGCCAATGATCAACGCGCACCGATGTCGGGCGGCTGGCTCGCAGGATACGAGGCCTCCCAGGCGTTACGTGATGACGGATCAATCTGGGGCGGGCGGACGAGCGGGAAACATAATAATCAGTTATTCCTCGGAGCACGCCTGGGATCCCCGGTCACTGTGGACTGCATGCAGTTGACCCAGTGCAATGTGCGCCTACCGGCATCCCTTCCTCCCTCCCTTCCTCCCACGTCCCCTCAACTGTCTGTGCCCTGGATGCCTCACCTGCCGCCCACTTCTGAGCTCGCCATCGCCGCTGGATGCCTCACCTGCCGCCCATTTCTGATCTCGCCATCGCCGCTGGATGCTTCTCCACAGTATCGCCCTGGATGCGCGGAAGTTCGCTTCGGAGCAACTCTTGCCTGACGGATGTGGTGCTCGGCTTTTGCTTTGCCAGTCCAGACCTTGTGATGGGCGGACACGTCTGCTCGGCTTCCACACATCGCCCTGTTTGCAGGGAGGTCAGGGGGGAGGTGTCAGAAGAGGCATGAGTTCTCAGGAATGTTGTTGGTGTGCTGCAGCTGGGGGCCGATCCCATAGAGTGCCCTCACAGGAAGGAGTGCGTCTTCCTGGAGCGTGAAGTGGATGCTGCATGGATCCTGCACCACAGCTTCGAAGGCATCCCCTCCGGCTCAAATGAGAAAATGTGTGTCAAGACTTGGAAGCCGAAGCCGAAGTCCCCTCCGCCACCTATGGTACGCCCCGCTCCTGCCCTTATGCCCGCCGCACACGAGCCTTTGCCACCTTATGGTACGGCCCGCTCCTGCCCTTACGCCCGCCGCACACGAACCTCCGCCACCTTGTGGTGCCCCCGTCCTGCCCTTATGCCGCCACACGAACCTCCGCCACCATGTCCTCCCGCCCTGCCCATATGCCCGCCGCACGAGCCTTAAGCCAGCTTATGGTACGCCCGCCCTGCCCTTACGCCCGCCGCACACGAGCCTTCGCCACCTTATGGTACGCCTCTCCTGCCCTTACGCCCGCCGCACACGAGCCTTCGCCGGGTGCTGCGGACACGTGTCCACGTGGCTGTGTCTGCAAAGCCCCTCCTTTTGGGTTCTACGCGCATCAACGGCACGTATGCCTCGTTCCTCGATCGGACAGCTCCTCTTCCGGTCTGCCGATGGGCTTTCTGTTCCCCCTCTGTGCTTCGCGTTTCTTCCTCGCATGCTCTCTGGGGCAGGAGACCACGAGCACTGCAGCCAGGCAGGGGGAACCTGCTCGCCATCTGCGCTCAGCCCTAGGGCTCGGGTCCCATATATGATGCGGTGTACTTGCTATCTGCTTTAGGGCGGTCTTGCTGATTGGTGGACCGTCGCGAGGGCTTGCGACTTTTTCACCCCCCCGCCCTTGCGCTCCAGGTGACCATTCAGCCCCCGCCCTTGCGCTCCAGGTGACCATTCAGAGCCCTTGCGCTCCAGGTGACCAATCAGAGCCCTTGCGCTCCAGGTGACCAATCAGAGCCCTTGCGCTCCAGGTGACCAATCAGAGCCCTTGCGCTCCAGGTGACCAATCAGAGCCCTTGCGCTCCAGGTGACCAATCAGAGCGCTTGTGGGCCCGGATGGCTGCGGCGCCTCTGAAGCACTGCCCGGGAAAGACGGACTGGTCTGCTGAGAGGGCTGCTGCACGTGCAGTCGCAAGAGTACGAGGATCGCGATACCCAAGAGATCATCAGCAAGTACGAGCGCCCCGTGGACCCCAACACTGGGCGTGCCCCGGTGACGGTGCGCCCCCAAACGCACGATTGCAGGTCCATCTGCCGCATCGTAGTTTAGCAATCTGCTCCCGTCACAGCTGTGGGCTCCTTGCAGCCGATGCTTGGTGCCTTGCGCGCTCCCAGTGGCTGCACCAGGGGGGGCGGTGCCAGGGACTGCCACCACACAACCCCTCTAGTTGCGTACGCGGGTGCCGTGGAGCTGCTGAGTGCCTCACTGCCGTCACAAAGCACATCCCGCTCAAACGTGTTCGGGGGGGCACAGGTGGTGCTGTACACCCAGCCGTACTGTAAAGGGGCGGAGATGCAAGCCAAGGTGCTGAATCAGGCACCCTTTCCTCGTGCTCCCAGCCCAGATTGCACAGCCTTCCGCGAGCACCGTGGGGCTATCAAACATGGAAACCCGCGATGGCACGACAGAATCCGACGGCGAAAACTCGCTCAAAATGTGTTTTTTATATCATTCTTTAGCTTATTTCACTGATTTTACTTCCAACCTCGATAAGCGCGACGCGCATGTCCGCGCCTTCGATTATTCCAGCAGATTCGCACTGATCAGTTTGCTGGCAGGCGGCTTTTCCTGTGATCCGGCTGGCGGGCATGCTGTTTCAATGGGCCTCGCCCGGGAGGATTCCGCGGGGCAATTCTGTGCTGGCAGCCTGCAGCCTTGAATGCTGGATGCGGTCAAGAGGAGGGCGAGGGCGCTGAGGAGGGCGGTGTCGGGTGGCTCAGGAGGGCGAAGTGGGCATTCTGTATAAGCTGACGGACTGCCCTGGCGTGGGTGGGGGTGAGCCGGGCTCCATCTTCGGGGGGAAATTCCCTGACGGCTCGGCTCTCACCATGGGGAACATCAAATCCGTGCGTGTTGTCGGGGAGGGCGAGGTAGACCTGCACGAGGACTGCGGAGGTGAGCCCCCTCAACCCCCAGCCCCAGCCCAACCAGAGCCTTCCGAGGTCCTCCGGCAGGTGCCTGGGTGTATCCGGGTGTGCAAAACGCCTGTAGCAATCTCCTAAACGGCGTAGGAAACCCCGCGCGCATGTCGGCGTAAGACACCCCGCGCGCATGTCGGCTTAGGACACCCCGCGCGCATGTCGGGCGAGGACACCCGCGCGCATCGGGGGACCCCGCGCGCATGTCGGCGTAGGACACCCCCGCGCGCATGTCGGCGTAGGACACCGCGCGCATGTCGGGCGTAGGGACACCCCGCGCGCATGTCGGCTTAGGACACCCCGCGCATGTCGGCGTAGGACACCCCGCGCGCATGTCGGCGCAGGACACCCCGCGCGCATCGGCGTAGGACACCCCGCGCGCATGTCGGCGTAGGACACCCGCGCGCATGTCGGCAAGGACACCCCGCGCGCATGTCGGCGTAGGACACCCCGCGCGCATGACGGCGTAGGACACATGACGGCGTAGGACACCCGCGAGCATGTCGGCGTAGGGACACCCCGCGCGCATGTCGGCGTAGGACACCCCGCAGCATGTCGGCGACACCCCGCGCGCATGGCGGCGTAGGAAACCCCGCGCGCATGTCGGCGTAGGAAACCCCGCGCGCATGACGGCGTAGGACACCCCGCGCGCATGACGGCAGCGCTATTGGAGGCGATGGCCTCGATAACAATTCACTAACACCCCCCGTCCCTGCCCTTGAACTTGCTCCCTTTTCCACACCTTCCCCTCTCTCCAACCCCGTGCCACCTCCCCACCCCTTGCTGGGCCTGTGCTTCAGGGAACAACTACTGGGCATCGGTGTTGCCCATTGACGGGTGCACCAACCTGTACACCTGGCCGCCGACGCGGTCATTGCGCTTCGTGTACAGGGACTCGCTGAAGGACCGCCAGGGCCCCCAGGTCCTCCCTTCCCCTCCCCTCTCTGCACCCACGTCGGCTCCGTTACGCCCCCCCCTTGAGTGGGCACCATCCTACCCACGGAGGGTACTTGCCGCTGCTTTATGCGGCCTCTTCCGCCCCAGATGCACGCTCTTCAGGGTTTGGGGCGAAGGCAGCCCCTCCAGACTCTTCTCCCGGCTCAACCTCGGGGTGAGCTTCGTGAGGCATTTGCACGGAGGTGGCGAGTGCCCTCGAGGTTGCGCTGCGCCGCCAGGCCTGCGTCTGGCTTTGCCGGCGCGTTGAGAGCGTCGCCGGCTTGTTCGCGGGGCCACGCCCCTTCAGGCGCTTATGTACCCTCGGGGTTTTGTTTTTAGGGGTCTTGTTTTTAAATGGCGGGCGCTGGTGAATGGTGCAAGGGACAGACATTTGGGGAGCATGGCCCGGTTCCAGATAACGAGGTCAGCGCCTGCCCGCTGCCAATCTTTGCTTCTCCATATCCTCATTGGATGTTCCAAGCCGGACCCGATGGCCCTTGCGTACGTATGACCAGGGTGTTTTCGAGATGTGCTGACTGTGATGTGCTCCAAGGGGTTGTAGTCCGTAGTGCTCGGTCGTCTTGAGCAGCGCTCGGTCGTCTTGAGCAGGGCTCGGTCTGTCCGCGTCTGCGACCGCTCAGTAGGACTTGGCTTGCAGCCACGAGCTCTGGATGGAGTTTTATCCACAGTCTCGGAGCGCTGGATGGAGTTCAGTCCACAGGTTTGCTGTACCACGGGTTCGTTGCCAGTCCGTGGTGCTGCTGTGTGAGGGCGTGGCGCGCAACTTTTTCAGGATGACACCCCGAAGTACAGGGTCACCTTCAGCGCGGAGTCCTCCGAGTATCATGGGTTCCAGACCCAAGCCGTGCTCTACTCCTTCATCGAGACTCAGCAGGTGTCGTGATCTTGCCGGGACCTCCCTGTTGGCCTTTGACCCCCTGCCCGCATGCATGTCGAGTTGCTCTGGCAGGAACTGGCCTACGCGAGATGGAGGATAAGGGGGCCTCCGCGAGATGTAGGGTAAGAGGGCCTCCGCGAGATGGAGGGTAAGA
>LGRX02006065.1:30825-43921 GCA_001247695.2 Cymbomonas tetramitiformis
TGGAGGGTAAGAGGGCCTACGCCAGATGGAGGGTAAGAGGGCCTACGCCAGATGGAGGATAAGAGGGCCTTCGCGAATTGGAGGGTAAGAGGGGTTCAAGGTTTGAAAGGGAGAAGGGGGGGGAGCGGGATGCAGGCGGCGCACGGAGGTCGCTTCACACGGCTGCTGACGGCGGGTACAACGCCCCCCCTCCCCCCACGGCCGGCCACCCTGGACGCCTCTGTGAGGCTACTGGGAGGAGTGCATATTGTGGATTGGAGCGTCCGTGTATATGCCTGACGTTGCACGCCTCTCATCCGCTATATTGCATTCGTGTTTATGCCTGATGTCACACGCCTCTCACCCACTTCACTGTGCATCTTGCCTCCTCACCTGACGAGCACACCTCTCACCCTGCTTTGCCTTCTCTACGAGAGACCTCGCAATGTTCCGCCGGTGCAGCAGGTGGGCATGAAGCTCAGACAGCGGCGAAAGGTGGGGCCGAGGAGGGTGAAAGGCCTCCGCTTGTGTGGCTGAGCACGTGTGGACCGGAACGCAGTGGACCCTGGCAGGACTGGACAGGGTTGCGTCGGATTTGGGTGGACGGGTGCAGGGGCTCCCGACGATATGGTGGACCAGTTCCCCACCTTCCAAGCAAAGCGCCACCCTTACAGCAAGCGCTACAGCCCCCTGAACAAGGTGGGAACGCAGCGTGCCTGCCCGCCGTGTGTATTGCATGTGGATGGCCCATACTGGCGGTCTCCGGTGATGCGCGCCGGGTGGGACCCCTGGGGCAGGGGGGCAGGATCAGCCTGGGTGCCCTGTGCGCAATGACACGCACTGTGCACATTGGGCAAGGGCCTGCCAGGCGCATCACTCGCTGCCTCGTGACGGCTGCCTGGTGCCGCACTCCGCTTGTAGCAGGGCCTGGGTTTTGGGAATCCAGTGCGGAGTGCTGTGCAAGCGCGGTACACCAGTCTGCGCGCTCAAGCGGCGCGGCAGCCGTCCGATAAGGTTGCATCCAGCATAGTGATCCGCTGGTCCTCGAAATCCCTTAGGAGTCAGATTCGGTTCAGATTGCCGCTATGACGGGAACCAGGCGCTTGTGCGCGGCATGACAAGCACAGCAACGCTGCTGGTGACAATCAGATTCGCGCCAATGTCAGTGGAAGCGCCTCGGTGTCTCAGACTCCGTCGATGTGAGCACCCTCTGTAGCCGATGGAACCTCGCATCGCTGGTAAGCACCCGCACAGGACTTCCAGCAACTGGGGGCGGTTCTACCCCGTGAGCTCACGTGGGAGCTGGGATCTTGGAGAGAGGGAGGGGGGGACTGCTGCACAGGCGGACGTGTCTGCCAAGTGGATGGCCTCGGTGCACGCCCCAGGGCCCGACGAGGTGATCATCATGATCGACCCAGACAACTGGCTCCTGCAGCCTCTGGAGAAGTGGGCAGCGATGGTCAGGCCAGGTCCGTCCGCGGCAGACATCCTCCGTGCATGGCGCTGCCCCCTGAACCCAGCCACCCTCCGTGCATGGCGCTGCCCCTGAACCCAGCCACCCGTCCCTCCCCCCCACCCGATGAAGCAAAAGCTCCCCTGCTTTCCCATCGACCTGATCACGCGACGAAGCTTTCGTTGTGGTGGACGAGCCGGCTCCTCGGAGTGACCACAAGATGTGCGTCGAAAGGCTGCCCTGCTGCCAGCATGCTGCCCTCTGAAACCCTGTACCCTGAGACCCCTAATCGCCACGTATGACGTATACGTATTGCCTCATGTATAACTCCCTCACCTGAGTAATGATATCGAAGCAGGGGCCGCCATGCCGTGCGGAGGCGGTGGTGGCAGCGCGGGCCGCTGACTGAGGCGAGGGGCTCCCCTTGGGAGGGCAGGCTTTGCGGTGGCCCAGGGCGCGTGGTTCGGAGGGCAGATCCACGCGGTGAGGGGGGCCCACGCCAAAGCGCCCCATGCTCTTAAACCGTACTCCGCTGCGCATAGCCGTCTTGCCTTTCTCTGTGGTGACTTTGACACCCGTTAGGGTGGGTGGGGGCGACGCCGCCATGCGCCATTGACTGACCGGGGCCCCGTGCGTGAGGGTGGGTGGGGGCGACGCCGCCATGCGCCATTGACTGACTGGGGCCCTGTGCTTGAGGGTGGGTGGGGGCGACGCCGCCATGCGCCATTGACTGACTGGGGCCCTGTGCGTGAGGGTGGGTGGGGGCGACGCCGCCATGCGCCATTGACTGACTGCGGCCCTCTGCACGCTGACAGGTGAGGCAGCTGTGGGACATCTTTTGCCGCCGAGAATGCCAAGCTGGCAGAGAAAGGTGGAGCCCGCCGCTCCCCCTGGGCATGCCCGCGGCGGGCCACTGCGCGAGGCGGGCTAAACCCAGCTCAAGATCGCCCATGCGACACGGCAGCTCGTGCTCGTGAGGGCATGGGGGTCTGCGCGAGGTCCTCGGAGTTCTTTGCGTCGACGCTCCCTCCATCCAGCAGTTGTGACAGACGCGACAGAGGGGCTTCGGTGTGGCCCGGGCAGGCTGCACCTCTCCGCTGTGCCATACGTCGTGCACAGCTTGGATTTTGCGAAGATCGCCCCATTGTGGAAGATCTACACGCTGCTGATCAAGGAGGGCCTCGGTGCGCTGCCCCCCTCCCGTCCCACTGGGTGCCATTTGCATCACTGCGGCTGGCGAGAGGAATGACCCCCCTTCGGGACCCCTTTGAACGGACAGTGGGTGTGGATACCCCCTGGTGCTGCTCAGAACGCGGACCACCCCTTCGCCCAGGTTCGTGCACATGCACCATGATACGATTGGCTGTTGAGGATCCTGGAGCTAATCGGGACTAATCCTGAGACCTTCGAAATGCAATTTCTCAGACATGAGATTTTTTTTGCGTGCGTGTCATTTTGTACCTAATAGGATCACAGTACTTTTGCGGCATTTTATCGGCCCTAATGCGGCACACTACCAGTCGCAAATGCAGCTTGGGATGCACAAAGTGTTCCGCCCCCCACCCCCTAGTCCCACCTCCTCGCATGACATACACCAGCTACGTGCTTGGGATGCACAAAGTGTTCCGCCCCCCACCCCCTAGTCCCACCTCCTCGCATGACATACACCAGCTACGTGCTTGGGATGCACAAAGTGTTCCGCCCCCCACCTCCCAGTCCCTGGACTGCAGCTATGATGACTGCACCTGAAACCCTGAGTTTGAGGATCTAAAACCTCCTTTCCCAAAGGCTCCAAAACAAGGAGTCAAATCATACAGGTTAACAGATAGTTGTGACACACGGAACGTTGCCACACTAAAATTAGGAAACAGCATCTCGACAGTCGCGCAGTGTTGCCGCATGCCGAATACACATCAAAGATCATCACTGTATGATTCAACCCGTAGCTTCGCAGACTGTTTGGGGCTCAGACTGAGACCGAGCTGACTTTTGGACTTGCCCACTTTAGAGTGACAGGAGATCCGTTGGATCGATCGGACTCCTGCATTTGCACACTCAGGCCACACCAAAAGTTCCAGGCAGTGAGCGCATCGGACGGACAAGTAACAACATGCGGCACGAACGGTCCGATGCGCTCACTGCATGTTGTTTCTTGAACAGTATTTGCAGTATTTGACTCCCTTCACCGAAAGTCTGTCGCGGGTTTTCACGACACATCCGCCTGGGAACTCTGACACCCGAACACTCGGCGGCGAGTATCTGCATGGCTGCCGCCTCACAGCCCCGCCATCCACACCCGGCGGTGGAAGGCCCTGCGCACCTCGACGATGGCGTCTTGTGTCCTATCACAGGTGCATGGTGCCCCCGCTTGTCGTGGACACCACCCCTCTGTGCGTGCTCCAGCACGGTGAGCGGGCAGCCGCCATGTGTGCGCCGTGACTGGAAGGGGCGGTGGGGGGTAATTGCGGGTGTGAGGGACAAGCAGACCGGCAGCCAGATCTATCCCGAAGATTTGCTGGGTTACAGATTGACTGGTGTGTGGAGATGTACGGCTACGTCTTTGCGGGCGCGGAGCTGGGCATCCATCACGACATCCAGCCCAGTGACTCCTTGCCTCCGCCAAGCCCTCGTGACTGTGAACGCATCTGTGCTGTTTGTGCTCGCCTCTAGATGAAGCCGTTTTTTCAGGACTCGTATCTCACCGCACAGTCTCAAAGACAATGACAATCGTTCACAGGAAGGCGCCAGACAGTTGCGGTTGGGATGGAGTATCGTTCATCGCACAGTCTCAGAGCCAATGGCTGAGTTAGTTTGTGGCCATTTGTACACTGTATAGAGTCACGGAGCGACATGTGGCATTCTGTCTCTACTAAAGCAGGAGTCACGGAGCGACATGTGGCATTCCCTCTCTACTAAAGCAGGAGTCATGGAGCGACATGTATCATTCTGTCCCTACTAAAGCAGGAGTCACAGAGGAGGCCGGAAACCATTAAAATTCCATTGCACTCCCAGCTTAAAATTTTACATAAGATCGCTGGCCAGCGGGGATAGAAACATGAGTGAGCTATGGATGACCTGTGACCCTGTCCAGGAGGTGAAGCTGTTGCTACATGCACGTGACCGATGGGCTTTGAGTGCTCTCTATCAGAGCATCCGCCAGAGGCACTAAGATCACAGGGACATGGATTGGTTGGGGTGACTGACGCCCACACGTTGTGTTGAGGGTTTGCAGATATGCAGGTCCGCGATGTGGATGGAGTGGTGTCAAAGGCACGTCCCCGCGGGCTCTGTTGTGGCGATGTAGATAGCCACCAGAAACCTTTTTCCGAGCCGAGGTGTGAGGATGTAACGCACTTCAAGGAAAAGCGTGTGACACATCACTGCAGACTGGCAAGCTGGCGGTTGCTAGATGACATATAGTGAGGTGCGCCAGGAGCAGTGGGCTTGGAGGTACAAGATGACATGTAGTGAGGTGCGCCAGGAGCAGTGGGCTTGGAGGTACAAGATGACATGTAGTGAGGTGCGCCAGGAGCAGTGGGCTTGGAGGTACAAGATGACATATAGTGAGGTGCGCCAGGAGCAGCGGGCTTGGAGGTACAAAGATGACATGTAG
This sequence comes from Cymbomonas tetramitiformis, assembly GCA_001247695.2. Classification (NCBI taxonomy): domain Eukaryota; kingdom Viridiplantae; phylum Chlorophyta; class Pyramimonadophyceae; order Pyramimonadales; family Pyramimonadaceae; genus Cymbomonas; species Cymbomonas tetramitiformis. Next base: position 35,871 of record LGRX02006065.1, read on the forward strand.
TGAGGTGCGCCAGGAGCAGTGGGCTTGGAGGTACAAGATGACATATAGTGAGGGTGCCAGGAGCAGCGGGAGTGTCTTGGCTCTGCATCGTAGGATTCACATTCACCAGGAGTGTCTTGGCTCTGCATCATGATTCACCTTTACAGGAGTGTCTTGGCTCTGCATCGTAGGATTCACATTCACCAGGAGTGTCTTGGCTCTGCATCGTAGGATTCGCATCCACCATGAGTGTCTTGGCTCTGCATCGTAGGATTCACCTTCACCAGGAGTGTCTTGGCTCTGCATCGTAGGATTCACCTTTACCAGGAGTGTCTTGGCTCTGCATCGTAGGATTCGCATTCACCAGGAGTGTCTTGACTCTCCGCCATAGGAGTCATCTTCATCATGCGTGTCTCGACTCTCCATGCAAGCTTGAACGGATGCCATAAAGACCAGCAGACAGATCAGAGGATGTGCGGTGGGTGCTCAGGATGAGGAGGGCCGCGTCCCAATGCTGCACATTGGCCGTGCATGGCTCAAGCCCTCTTACACGCCAGCCAAGCGGTGGATGCACACCGAAGGTGCCGCGTGGAAGCATCGGGGAACTCAGGTAAGTGTGCCTCAAATAGAGACTACATAACATGGTGTTTCTGCACCGACATTGAGCAAGAGACTCGCCCCTGCCATTGATGTTTCTGCACAGACATTGAGCAAGAGACTCGCCCCTGCCATTGATGTTTCTGCACAGACATTGAGCAAGAGACTCGCCCCTGCCATTGATGTTTCTGCACAGACATTGAGCAGAGACTCGCCCCTGCCATTGATGTTTCTGCACAAACATTGAGCAAGAGACTCGCCCCTGCCATTGATGTTTCTGCACAGACATTGAGCAAGAGACTCACCCCTGCCATTGGTGTTTCTGCACAGACATTGAGCAAGAGACTCACCCCTGCCGTTGGCGACGGGAGATGGTGTGGGCAGGTGTGGTGCAAATGCAACTTTACAGCCGGAACTGTGGTGCCCTGGCCAGTACCAGACATGTCTGCAGGGACGGATTTTCAGAGCTGGCACACTTTGCGCATCCTGCATGGTGCGCAAGAGAAGTTTGGCATTTTGCCCACCACAACGAAGTACCGCAAGACAGGCCGTGCCTATTCTCAGGCCTGGCCATAGCATCCGGGTAGTTCACGAGGGTTCTGGAACGATATCAGCAATGTCTGCAGCAACTGCAGGGATTCAGTGGCGATGATCTTATGAAAGCGGTTGCTAGTGCTTCAGAAGAACAGCGTGAGCTGTGACTACGGCAAGCTTGAATTTTGTGCCCTTAGCCAGAGTTGCCAGCCATCCAGCCGTTTGTGGAATGAATTTAAGTGTGCTTGATCTGTGTGGTACTCGATGGGGTTCATTGGTTTACGACACTGAGAATACGTTAGACAAAGGTGAAACAGTAAGCTCTGATTCTGCCAGAATACAGGAATCGTGCGCAAAAATAGTGGAATAAGTAAACACGCATTCCATAGCATAAACTTTAGTATTTTCTTGCAGCTGAATGCAGTGATGCGAACGAGGAACGCATGTCTCATCACCACAGCTTGCGAATGTTGGGGCAGATAGTGTTGAAGCGGAAATCCACCTTGAATTGCAACATATTATGTGTCCTAAAAAGCTGGCATGTTTGTGGAAAGTGGCATTTTTTTAATAAAAAAACCGCTCAACCTCTTCCTTTCTTAGCGTACCTCCTTGTATTCTGCGGACTGTGAATGCACGTCACTACTGTGCCGAATTCCATACAGTCAAGGCTTGGGCGTTTTCTTCTTCCTGCTTATTATGCATTTCCCCGTCCTCGCTGCTATAGGAGAAGTGGGTTAATCTGCCGCTGGAGTCTGTATCCGTATACATATCGCTAAGTGCCGCTGCATACCATCGCTGTGGCGGCAGTGCCATTTAGTAACTAAGGCTTTGTATATTGTGTTAAGTGCCGTTCCGATGAGATTGGAGACAAGCAAAATACATATTTATTATTTGGAAGGGAAGTACGACACGCTGGCATACCCAGCCCCGAGCACAGCACTTGCTGAAGATAATTGGGTGGTTCACACTTACCGTTTCTCCCATTTTCCCATGGCCACATCTACAATTCCATACAAGGCATATTTTAATTGTGTAGCCAAAGCTCTACCGACTCCATTTTCAGATACAGCATGACCTAGGAAAGCAACTTCCTCACGGAACAATTCACGTTTCTTACGTTCACAACATGCCCAGGCCCGAGCGCACCACGCACTAGCATGCCCGGTCATGAGGATACGGCAGCACGCGCTGGCATGCTCAGTAGCCGCAAGCATAGCACACCCTAGCATGCCCAGCCCCGAGCACAATACTCCCGGCGGCATGCCAAGCCTTGAGTACAACACACGCTGGCATGCTCAGCAGTTCCGAGCACAGCACGCGCTGGGATGCCTAACCCTGAGCGCAGCCCGCCATTGCATATCCCGTCCTGTCACAACACACACACCCCGGCACGCCCCCAGCACACGTGCTAGCATGCGCAGCCCGGAGCACAACACACCCATGGCACGCCCGGCCTCGAGCACAGTACACTGCCATGCCTAGCCCCGAGCGCAGCACGCCCTAGTATGCTCAGCCCCGGACAGGAAAACGCAACACGAGAAATTTGCGCTCGTGCTCTTGCGAGTCGCCGAAGGACCCATCAGGGTTCCCCCGCCGGTCCAGACAGCGGTCCGCGCGTCGGATGGCTACGGCGGCGGATGCATTGCGGGAGTCTCTTATGGCCCAACGAAAGCGATGCCCCGCCTGCGAGCCTGCTGGCGGTATATTGTTATGGGCAGTGATAAGATAAATTTTGCAGTATGAATTGTAGATGCGTCGACGATGACAGAAATCTCGTTGATTATGCGGAGTATCGGGACACTCCGCGTTGAGCTTCGAGTAGCCTCGACACGGAAAAGTCTGTTTGACTCCCGGCTTACCCGGCGTGATCGCATCGCTCTCACAAAATGGTACTGGCCTACCATCACGTAGCAATGCACACTTCCGGTCAATAAGACGATGAAAAGTGATATCCAAAATACATGCATCGCGAGGTGGGCATTGAAACGAAGAATGCAGGGTGGACCGATCACTACGTCTTTAGCTGGATTTACCGGGGCAGGTTGGTCGAGGTGAAAGGGCACTTTCGTACCATGCTGCCGTGGCACTATGGGGACGAGGGGTGGTAAATGAGTTGCACACCCCCCTCCTAAGGGGTGGGAGGGAAGTGCTCCACTATTTACATGTCCCGTTGATTAGTTAACCTTCAGTGCATTTCGTTGTTTTCACACGGTTCGGCTATCGTACATAGTCTCTGATTTCTATTCTTTTACCACCTACTAACTGACCTACTGCTTGTGTCAGTCTCTTCACCTCAAATTTGCGTTTAAGTCACTTTGGTCGTATCGAAAACAAGAAGCCTAGAGAACAAAATGTAGAGCTTTATAATTAAAGGCAAACACTTTAGAAAGCATTACTGCAGCTTTCATTGTCAATCATATCCAAGCCTTTTATGAACCAGAATTCGTCCAGAATTCGTCCACACACGCTTTCAGAGCAATTCCCATCCCATCCGAAGTGGCCTTGTGTCCAGCATCGATGAAGTGAGCTTTGTGAGGAATTCCAGCAGCAGCAAGTCCTGCCACAAGCATCTGAGCGAATTTCTCTGGACATACCTCATCGCCAGTGCCTTGCACCACCCAAGTCGGTACTGACCCGGCCTGAAGGAGATGAAGGCGGCCCAGCAAGTCAACGGGGTCTTCAAACGTGCCTTTCAAGAAGAGGCGGGCTTCAAAGAAAGAAACAGATTGCGCCTCGGCGAATTCTTCCTCAGAGATTTTGTGCGGATCCAGGAGCTCCGAGGGATCTTCAACCATGAGATTGTTTTCAAACACGTAAAACCGCCAGATCGCATCCCGATCCCCGCTCACAATCAGCGAATCGTACAAACGAATGAAGCGTTCAGAGTCATTCGGGTCTAGCTCAGGCTCGCCACGATGCGTCGCCTCCTTCGCAGCCAGCTCGAAAAACGTGTCGAACTCCTTCAGCCTGCGGGCATTCCCATCAAAGGATTTGCGGGCATAGATTGCCCCGAATTCCTCGACTGTGTTCAAAAATATCCCACGCAGAATCATTCCCAGGCATCTTTGAGGGTATCGCTCACAATAATCCAGCCCCAACGTGGAGCCCCAGCTACCTGTTAGGAAAACCAACACACGTGAGAAAGTGCATTGTCAAGAAATGAGACACGAAGAAATGGGAAAGCCTGCACACCTCCGAAAATCAGCCAACGATCAATCCCTAAGCACTGGCGTACCGACTCAAAGTCAGCCGACATTTGCTCCAACGAAATGTCCAAGTACCGTTGCATATGCCTGAAATCTTTCCGAACAGAGGGCTGTGAGAGCCCCGTGCCGCGCTGATCGACCTCGACGACGAAGTAGCGATCATGCTCGAAGAACTTTGCATTGATATTTTTGTAGTCTGCAACACATTGCCCTGGACCACCATGTACGAAAAGCACAGGGAGTCCTGTGGGGTTACCCCACGTGCGATACCATAACGTCATTCCGTCCCCTATCTCGAGCACCTTCTCGTCTGCGTCGTTTACGGTTTTCGCAGCGCAAACTGCGGAAGACATGATACCTGGGGTAATTCAAACACAGTTAGTTAGCGAATATGTCAAGTCGATTGTTCGTGTTTACCCGTGTGTGTCAGGGGTTGAACCAGTGGGTAACGACTACACAAGGGGCGAGGGGAGCCTGCGAGATGATAAAGGCTGGAGGCAGACCCGCTCTCTCCCCCAACCTCTCTAAACCACCGATTTTACTTTTCTCGCTTGTACTTTGAAAATATCGTTGGTCACATAGAGTGCTAGATATCTGTTCCAATGCGTGCGGGTTGTGCTTGAACAGATCGTCCGCTACAGACCGTCCGCTGTCGCAACAGCGAAAAACACAAAGGAGATCAGCAATCGCAAAATAAACGCCGAAAGCTGTCGTGCACAGGGAAGACCGACACCGGGAGTACCTCGCGGTGCGAACATATTAATACACACGACAAAGGGGGAAAATCTGAACTCAGATCAACAGCAGACGATGAAAATCTAGTGTGTGACCTTCCCATGAAGGGTATTCAACGGGGACTGTGACCATGTCTACAAATATTTTTCTCCACCTGCATCCCAAACCGAATGCCGCTAGAGACTGGACACGAAATATGGGAACAAAACCAGGAGGAGCACTTACCTGTCTGAAGGTGACAGAAAATTCGGGGTTTCTACGTTTCTTTGTCTTTGAGATGAGAAACTTCCCGTAGCTTTCCCCCCTTTTTTTCTCCCTTCTTCCCCCTTTCCCCCTCCTTCCCCTTTCTTTCTCCCTTCCCTTTTTTCCTTCCCCCTTTTTCCCCCGATTTTCCCCCGATTTTTGGGGCGCCCCAAAAAATTCCCCTGACGGTTCGAATTTTCCCCCGTGCCCGGTACCTAATCCCACTAGCTTCCCGTAAAGGACCTCTCGACTGGTTCAGACTTTTTTCGGGACTGAGACGGAAACCACGTGCGAGTTCCAGCGCGTATAACTCCCTAGGGGCTAAGGAGTCTTGTATAACCCTTCCCTTTTCTGAAGGGAGGAGTCGCGGTGCGATAAAGCATAGCATGCTGAATATATCAGCTGGACTGTATATTCGGTGAGGCCCGTGCAACACCGGATTTTGGTACACTCGACTGTCGCGAAGCAAATAAGATTCGTTTCGCCGGGTCATACAGTCTCCATATGACCCGGCGATCATTTTCAGACGAGTTATTAAATCTATAAATTACAGTCCGCGGGATCGACATTCGCATGATCGAACGTGCGAAACGACTTAAAAAGGAATATTTCGGGCAAACGTTCGTCAGTCCCACGTGGACAACATCATAAAAACGTGATTGTGTGTGCAGAGAGAGAAACTTATGATATTATGAGAAACTTTCGGGCGAGCGGAAGCATATGGACACTCCACGTCGAAAACTAGACGACCCCATCTTGAACAGTGTCTGTGATTGGAAAATGCAGCATATTTTAGTCCAGCGATACACGATCTTGGCATTCCAGTTTGCCGGTGGTCTCTCTGAACCGTTCCCGATTTTTTGATCTAATGATCCAGGATTTGTCCCGGGCGACATTTGGGTAACATTTGGTGCAAATGTTGTCCAACCTCTTCATCCGGGCTACAATCGCAAAATGCTGTGGTTGTGCACGTAGTTGGGTGGACGCAATGACACAGTTGTACGTGCGTGTTTGAACATGGAACGCGTTTCAACCCTTTGTCTGATTTAGGTTAGCTAAATCTTTTCAAGAAGTACTGAACACCCTATCTGAAGTACGTATCTTGGGTATATGGGACAGTGGGCGCAAAGGGTGCCGTATGAAAGCAAAACTTATGAGATTCAACTGTTCGATATTCCCGTCAAGTCATAGAAAAATATGCTGAGAACTACTTCCTTGCTTCTTTGCTCTCTTCAGCTCAAGTAGTTCGGAGTCACCTTCTGTAAGCTGCCACTATCTCGAGAAGGCGGAGCGCCAATTGTACACCAAGATGCTTCTTCCTGCGGAAGTAGTACAAGTATGCAAACGGGATTTCTGTAGCTTATTCAATTCTCGCGCTTGCAAAAATCTTCATGCTGATGGATGCAGTGATTTCGGTGTGATAAACTCTTATTAGGGTGTTCCAATAGATTATTCATTATTACGACACGAGAATTCTGATACTTATTCTATCTATTACTTTTCTCAAATCAGGAATCCGCTCCTCCCGCGCCGCGCCTGCACTGGTCCTTAGGGGTGCCCAACTAAAGTTGAGCCGTCCAATGTTTTTAGATTGGGAACATCGGAAGGTCCGAAGAGATTCCTGGGGAGCGACAAAGGAATGCATCGTATTTCGATCTTTGGAATCGTGTCATATGGACTGTCGGATTCGAAAAATTGCCACTGTTAAAAATAAACGGACCAGTTTAAGTTGTGCAGCTCTACTGGTCCTACTCTCACAAGTCAGAGCCTCCGGACGCGGCGATTTTCTCCCAGTTTATCGATTTTTTAATTTTCTGTGGTAGTCCGGAGGTTCTATCCCCCCCCACTCTCGCAAGCCGGAGGTTACGAGTGACGAGCTGCTTTCCATTGCTTTCTGTCGAGAATCGCGCGATCGGCCGCGCCGCGGCCGAAGCTGCGTAACCTCTGGCTTGCGAGGGGGGTACTGTATAGAAAATTACCGCATGTTTTTTTCAAAAACCTCTTCTATTTCAGCAAGGAAGGGGTACCGTAGGCGAATAATAAAAATATTAGTCATCACTCCGCTCTATCATATCATTCGCGGTTTGGTGAAGTAAGGCCTATGCTACACCGGATTTCGGTACACTGTCGAGAAGCAAATAAGATTCGTTTCGCCGGGTCATACAGTCTCCATATGACCCGGCGATCATTTTCTGACGAGTTATTAAATCTATAAATCACAGTCCGCGTGATCAGAATAAAATCGACATTCGCATGATCGAACGTGCGAAACGACTTAAAAAGGAATATTTCGGGCAAACGCGCGTCGGTCCGACGTGGACAACATCATAAAAACATGCTCGTGTGTACAGATCGCGTCCGCGTCGTTTGAAAAATATAAATGCAGATTTTCCACGTCGAAAACTAGACGACCCGATCTTGAACAGTGTCTGTGATTGGAAAATGCAGCATATTCTAGTCCAGCGATACACGATCTTCGCACCCCAGCTAGCCGGTGGTCTCTCTGAACCGTTCCCGTTGTTTTAATCTGATGATCCAGGATTTGTCGCAAGCGACATTTGGGTGACATTTGGTGCAAATGTTGTCCAACTCTCGGAAACCCAGACAGTAAACAATGACTGTACTACTGTACTGTACTACTGTACTGTACTACTGTACAGTACAGTGCTAGGATGTCACGGACACGAGACGAAAGCAGGGTCAGGCTAGGGGCTAGTCAGAGCCCATAATAACTAAGCCTAAACCCGAAGTCCAGCA
>LGRX02006066.1:0-19828 GCA_001247695.2 Cymbomonas tetramitiformis
CTCACCCTTTGGCCGCTGATTCGCAACCGCAGATGAAGCAGGATAAGGCACAGCGGGGGGGAGAGCGCTGCACGCGCCACGCGCCTGATTCGGCGCGGAGCGGAGCAGCCTCCCCGCACCCTTTGTCCCTGGGTCCTATGGTTCTTGCGTGCACACTATGCACCTATGTACCGTACACACACCCTCGCGCATCCCTCCCCACCCACGACCTGTAGCGCCGCTGCTCACCCTTTGGCCGCTGTTTCGCAACCGCAGATGAAGCAGCATAAGGCACAGCGGGGGGGAGAGCGCTGCACGCGCCACGCGCCTGATTCGGCGCGGAGCGGAGCAGCCTCCCCGCACCCTTTGTCCCTGGTCCTATAGTCCTTGCGTGCACGCTATGCACCTATCTACTGTACGCGCACCCTCCCCGCCCATCCCTCCCCACCCACGACTCGCAGCGCCGCTGCTTACCCTTTGGCCGCTGATTCGCAACCGCAGATGAAGCAGCATAAGGCACGGCGCCGGGGAGAGCGCCGCATGCGCCACGCGCCTGATTCGGCGCGGAGCGGAGCAGCCTCCCCCACCCTTTGTCCCTGGGTCCTATGTTCCTTGCGTGCACCCTATGCACCTTTCTACAAAGAAATACACTAAGATATATGCCGGGGAAAAAAAACAATCCCACCCATGACTCGCTGTCCACCCCTTGGCCGCTGATTCGCAACCGCAGATGAACAGTCGCCCGACAAGCTGCTGACCAGGCACCCGCGGAGTGGCGGCTGCGTTCACTAGATGAAGGGCGGGCGGGCGGGATCCCGTACGGGAAGGGAGGGGAAGGAAAAGTTCACGGTCTTACCGGGTTTTCCTCGACCACTCCTCCAGCGACCGGGGGAGGCCGCCTCCCTGCACGGTTGCAGCTTCGGAGGCCTGCGCACCAGTTCACGAAAGCATGTTTGAATCCACTGCGGAAACCATGGGATATTCCCACAGCAGTGGCATCCCACAGCGTGCATGCCGGAAAACAGGGGAGTCCGCATACCTGAATGAATACGCACAGCCGGTGCCTTTTCCTAAGCACGTGATTCCGCACCAGGGCGCAGTCACCGGCTGTGTGTATCCACATATTCGCTGACCACCTATTTACGCAGAAACTTTCAGAAACTTTCACCTGGCCTGCCTCGCTGCCAGCCGTGGCCGTCCTTGCCCGTTTAGGTGCACCTTGTTCAGCAGCGCTCGTTGCTCCTGTTCGGGTACTCTCCATTCTTAAGTAAAATAATTAAAAGTAAACTACATGTTCTGCATACATTGCAACAGAACTGCTTTCTGTCACCCGCGTGATTCAAGAAAAAAGTAAAACTACTTACCAGCCATTTTCTTTCTCGACCTTCTGCTACTTAAATTAAATAAACAAAAAAATAAACTGTTACAGTTTAACTGTTTTTTGAAAACTTCAACTTCAAGAACCTAACTTGGTTTCTTGGCTACGTTACCTCTATCTCTCTTACCAGCTATGGTGCGCGTGGCCACTAAAATCGGCTACCTTTCGGCTCCCTACTGGTTTAGCCGAGACAGGTATGATACGATCTGTATGTGACGCATCCCACCTATCTACTGAACGATGATGTATACCCCTGCCTGCGTTCATACCTGGCCGCCATTCGCCAGTCGCTCCACTCCTGTCAATTCTACCTTGATTGGCCACAGACCAGAGAATTGCACATCTACCATTCAGGATCCTCGTTTACCACGGTTTACCAGCTCCGTCTCTATATTTATACTACATTGCGAAGTTTTATATCCATTTACCATTAGGCCACGACCATTTACCATTCCAGATCCTCGTTTACCACGCTCCGTTCTGAAATTACCAGGCTTTTACCATGCTTCAACCTATGTTACCGCAAATTACCAATGATTTACCGTCAGTTATTTTTTTATATAAATATTTTAACGTTTACCACCTGATTACCACCCCACATAGGGGCTTACCGCCGTTTACCACCAGTTTACCACATTTTAACACCAGTTTACCACATTCTACCACGATTCCTTCTCAGTGTGTGAGAGGAGGTTTGGGGCATTTGGATCATAGAAGGCTTGGAGAAAGGGGAGTGTGATCCAAGTGCCGTCGGTGTACTGGAAATCAATGGAGGCTGTGCCGACACTGTGAGGCTTGTAATGCTGATCCGAGGCTGTGGTCATGCTGGAGGTGCACGGGGACAACTCAGTGAAGAGCTCCCTGTTGTTCAGGAGGAGATGTGAGGCTCCTGAATCTACAAGGAGGTGTCCGTGCGTGTTGGAGGCACGGCGGCCTTTCCCAAGCAGGGGGAGGAAGACCGGTGTGCCGTGGGGACAGTGCGGGGCACTGTCGGTGCAGCTGAGGTCTCTCCCCACGGCGCTGCAACCGCAGGGTCGTAGACCTCAATACTGATCCCAGGGGCCCAAATGGTGGTCATCAATGACCTCAAACTGGGCCCAATCATCCTCAGAGTCTCCGGTGCAATATGAGGGGTGTGTTCGGCTGTAGTTCTCAAGGAACTGATTAAGCTGATGGAAGGAGGGAGATGGCATAACTGAGAAATCCCACTGAGAGTGCTCTGGGGAGTGTGAGCTATTTGGCCGTGGCCGAGGTGTGTCAGTGCGGATCGAGGTGTCTGCCATGAACTGCTTCCACTTAGTAGTGGTCTCCGAGGTGTCCTCCTGAGATTCAGGGATAGGAGGGAAGTGGAAATCCGGTGTGACGGCACAGGCCTGCACTGTGGACGGGACCGGGGGCTGCATGTGTGTGTCTGAGGTAGCAGCCAGCCGGTCAGTGTCCACCAATGCAGGCAGGGTGCCCGCTGTAGCCCGTGTAGTTGCCCTATCGGCAGTGGGCTGAGCAGGCACCGTACCGTCAGTGTCGGATACTGGAGGAGGAGGAGGAGGAGGAGGTGTGTGTTGGGGCGGATAGCCCTCGGTGTCTGACTCGGAGCCTGAGTCGGAGACATCGGCCCACAGGCCAATACTCTCAAGCCCGGGGTATGTACACTCCAAGGGGGCTAGGGAGCTGTCAGGGGCACCGAGTGTAGGCGGTTGCTCGGAGGCCACTGTAGTGTCGGCCCCGAGAGCTGTGCTGAGAGATGTAGGGGTGTCAGCGGTGGTTGCACCGTCAGTACAGACGGTGTGATCGGTGGGCGTGCCCACAAGCGCCTCATCGGCACTGTGTCCCAGGGGCGGTGTGGAGGCAGCTGCTGGCTCACAGAGTGTGGTGGGAGCTGCGGTGACACCACCGGAGGGCAAATGTGGTGTGTGGTTGGCCGGTGCCGTAGCACTGGCGGAGGCCGGCTGAGGTGAGGCAGTAGCCGGTGCCGTGGCACCACCGGAGGTCGGCTGAGGTGAGGCAGTAGCCGGTGCCGTGGCACCACCGAGGGCCGGCTGAGGGGAGGCAGTAGCCGGTGCCGTGGCACCACCGGAGGCTGGCTGTGTGGAGGCAGTAGCCGGTGCCGTGGCACCACCGGAGGCTGGCTGAGGTGAGGCATTGGCCGGTGCCGTGGCACTGGCATAGGCCGGCTGTGAGATGGTGATAGCCGGCCGAGGTGACATATGGAATGTGTATGTCAGTGTTATGTGCAAAAGTGTGAGGAGCACAGCAACCGTGAAAGAGAACCAGTGCATGGCAATGGCTACTAGGGTGCGTGTGACCGAGGGAGTGTTACAGCCAGGCTGTGGTGTGGCGGTGTGTACGGCAGCAGTGTGAACCGGGTCCGTATGCGTGCCCTCCCAATGCATCCCCATCCCAGGCACTGCAATATGGATGCATGCAGTGTCAGGTGCAATTGTGGTGGCTGGGGGGATACCAATGGCCCGAGGCTCAGGCTGGTGGCAGTCGGGGGGTGGTGATGGTGGTGGGAGGGGAGTGGTGGAGGTGGGAGGGGTGGTGGCAGTGTCCAGAGTGTCCTCGGAGATGGTGGAGGCCACTGAGGTGCTGCCGGTCAGGAGGTCAGTCAGGTAGGGCACAGGGCACTGGGTGTTGCAGTCCACGGTGATGTCTGTCTGGACTGGGGCGGTGGCGGTGCTGTTGGCCGAAGCCAGTGACTCAGCTACCTGGTGCTGCCGCTCAAGTTTCTGCTGCTGCTGCCTGGCCTTCTTCTGCTTCTCCTTGTCCCGCTTCCTCTGCCGCTTTGTCTTCTCCCAAGCGGGTCCTCGTGGTCCGGGTCCTCCCTCAAGTCAGTAGCCGTGACGGTGTCAAAGTACCTGAAGGAAAGAGGGCGGGGGGCTCCAGCTGGGGGAAGGAGAACTGGGTGTCGGGTGGAGAGGCGGAGGGGGAGAGGGAGCTGAAGGGATTGGGGGAGAAGTGGTTGGCCGAAGCCGAGGGGGTTGGGTGAGGTGAGGGGCCAGAGAACTGAGGGATCCAGGGCTTACTGGTGAGGGCGGGCCACTCAGTCTCATCATCCTCCTGGTCTGCCTGGAAGCTGACTGCCTTAGCTGGATGGTGAAACTCAGAGCGGTTGGGGGGTGGCGAGTGGGGTGGCTGCTCTGGAGCTGTGCAACCTCCTCGGCTCGAGAGCCGCCAGCTCGGATGCGGTGGCCGGCTGATGCACCTTCGGTGGGGTGAGGTGGGGTGGCGTGGGGTGCGGTGGGGGTGGCAGGGGGTGCGGGTGTGGAGGGACGGGGGGCAGAGACATGGTTCACAGATGGAGGGGGGCCGGCCTTTACCCACATGTCGGCCTTCTCAGCCAGCGTGCAGGGACAGCCGAACCTGCCGAGGGAGTGGGTGGCGGTCTTGCCGTACTTGTACTTGCAGGAGCGGCAGGGGTGGCCGATGGACTTGTCATTGGGGTCGGAAGGGGTGAACTTGAAGCCGTCCCAGGTGCCAGAGGGGGTGGAGTCCTTGTTGGTGGAGCCGGCGTGCTTGAGCTTGGAGGCTTTGTACAGGGCCCTCTCGTGCTCAATGAAGGTAGATCTGGTGCCGCCCCGTAGTGGTGAGCGGGGCCTGGATGGAGGTGGTGTGGTGGCCCGAGGGTGCGTACCCTTGCCACCCTTGCCCCCCTTGCCGCCCTTGCCATTAGGGTGCTTCTCCCTCGGCTTGGTTGTGTCAGCCGAGCCCCGCCCCCCCTCACGGACTTCCCCCGTCATGGAGGCAGCTCGGGGGCGGGATGAAGAGCCAGGGAGCTGGGAATGGTGGGGTAAACGATATTTGACACGAAGTGGGAACTGATTCCGCGCGATCGAGATGTCATCAGACCTGAGACAGGTCGTCATCGTCATTTCGCCGGATCCGAGGTGCCATGCCATGCCACCGCTCCGAGGTGCACATGGTAAAACTGCGAACGGAAGATCAAAGGCAAAGGGAAAGGCAAAGGGTTTAAGATTTAGCGGCAGTAGGAATAGTTTTCAGAAGCATATGGAAAGTATTCTAGTGCTTCTGAAAACTATTCCCACTTCTTCTATATCCTAAACCCTTTGACTTTCCTTTTACTGCTGCACGCGACCGGCAAGCATCTTTGAAACTTCCGAGTTTCAAAGATGCGTTTTGTATTTTGGGTGCACCCTAAAATTACAAAACAGCCGAGCGCTTCCCGTTTGTGCGGGATATTCACATGTATTCCATGAAATATTTCGTATGATTTAACACACATGCACACGCAGGGGAAACCCTCGGCTGCTTGGCATCTTTGGGTTTGGGTTCGAACCCAAACTCGAACCCAAAACATCTGCCTTAGAAGTAAATTGCGCGTTTCGCGCACAAGTAACTTGAAGCCTTGAGCTTCAGGTAACTTAAAGATATATCCCTTGGAAGTATTTGTGCCAAGTTTCGTGCTCTAGGACGCACGGGAAGCCCTCGGCTGTTTGGCATCTTTGCGTTTGGGTTCGAACCCAAACCCAAACCCAAAACATCTGCCTTAGAAATAAATTGCGCGTTTCGCGCACAAGTAACTTGAAGCCTTGAGCTTCAGGTAACTTAAAGATATGTATCTTGGCAGTATTTGTGCCAAGTTTCGTGCGCTAGGACGCACGGGAAGCCCTCGGCTGTTTGGCATCTTTGAGTTTGGGTTCGAACCGAAACCCAAAACATCTGCCTTAGAAACAAATTGCGCGTTTCGCGCACAAGTAACTTGAAGCCTTGAGCTTCAGGTAACTTAAAGATATGTATCTTGGCAGTATTTGTGCCAAGTTTCGTGCGCTAGGACGCATGGGAAGCCCTCGGCTGTTTGGCATCTTTGGGTTTGGGTACGTTCGAACCCAAACCCAAAGGCAAAGGCATAGGACAGTTTCGTAGATTCTGTCCCGATGCCTTCGCAACCTCGCATGCTAACTCATATCATAATGAATATTCAACGTTCAAGCGATGGATACCCCACGCCAACGGGAAGCGCTCGGCTGATTTGTTATTTGGGTATGCGCACCCAAATGACCAAAAACGCATCTTTGAAACTCGTTAGTTTCAAAGATGCGTGGCCGATGCCTTCGTGCTTATGTGTATATTTCATATGAAATATGCTATGGAATACATGTGAATATCCCGCACAAACGGGAAGCGCTCGACTGTTTTGTAATTTTAGGGTGCACCCAAAATACAAAACGCATCTTTGAAACTCGGAAGTTTCAAAGATGCTTGCCGGTCGCGTGCAGCAGTAAAAGGCAAGGCAAAGGGTTTAGGATATAGAAGAAGTAGGAATAGTTTTCAGAAGCACTAGAATACTTTCCATATGCTTCTGAAAACTATTCCTACTGCCGCTAAATCTTAAACCCGTTGCCTTTCCCTTTGCCTTTGACCTTCCGTTCGCAGCTTTACCATGTGCACCTCGCAGCGGTGGCACCTCGGATCCGGCGAAATGACGATGACGACCTGTCTCAGGTCTGATGACATCTCGATCGCGCGGAATCAGTTCCCACTTCGTGTCAAATATCGTTTACCAATGGTGGGCAGAGCCCTGGGTGTACCATACATTCCCGATGGCCTCAATGAACTTCTGAAGACCACCGGGGAAGCCAGAGGAGGTCAAGCGGTTGTTCTCCTCGTAGGTGCGGATGACCTCGAAGTACAGAGGGATGTTGAAGAGGTGCTCGGCCGTGTCCTGGGAGGCCCGTAAGATGTCAATGAGGACCTCCTGCTCCTGCGGTCCAGAGAAGGCGGGGTGGAGCTGCCTGTGGTTGCCGACGAGGGTGGCGAAGGTGTTCAGCTTCACGGCGGGGTCCTCGGACTCAGAGATTCGGAGGGCCTTGGCCTTGGTGAGGTTGGAGTTGTCCGTGGAGGGGGGGTAGGTGATCAGGCGGCAGTGCACGTGCAGCAGAAGCAGTCTGCCGTCCACCTGAGCCTGGGGGGAGTCCTTCACAATTTGTGACAACACAATTTGTGTGTTGCCACAAGTGGCCGCAAGTAGAAGTTGAGCTAGAAGGCCATTGGAGATACCGTCGTAGGGCTCGTCCTTCAGTCGGCGTTGAAGGTTAAGTAGTGCTTACCGGAATATCCTAGTTCACTAGATATCAGAGGGTCCCGAACTGTGTGGATAAACTGTGATAAGATAATAAACCCTAAGCTAGATATACCCGGAACGGTCTCGCAACGGTCTCGGATACTAGCCTACCTGTGACACAGCGTGTGTCACAGCACGAACCTATAGATCAGTCAGCGGTCCAGTGTTGGTCCTAGGGGTCTGTCATAGGGGCCTGCACCGGGACTCCCAGTCAGGGCTGCCTATACAGATTCCAGCACACCACCCCAGCACTGTGGGTGGTGACTGTTAGGAGAGTCAGAATGTTAAGATAAGTTAGGGTAGGAGCTAGGGTGACAAACCTAACTGCTAATTCAACTGTGCAATTCTGATACACAAATTGAAACCCTCTAGCCGGCACAAGAGCAGAAACATACAGGCAATGTAAGTCCTGCTAAACTACTGAAAAGCGCTGTGTCAGCAAGTCAGATTGAAGAGTTCAAAGTTGTCAAAGCAAAAGCATAAACCAGATTGAAGACCGTGTTGAGGTCAAAGTACATCTCAGCACACCACCATGAAAGTGGTGTACTGCCAGAACCAGAAGTAAACTACTCGGGGTCAATGGCCAGATGAACACCGTCACCACAACGAGCACTGTAGTAGTCCACCGTGGCACGGCGGAGTAACACAGGGCTGCCAAAGTGCAAGGTGTCGGTCACTGAGAAATCATTCGCCAGAGAATTTGACGGAGTTGGTGTTGATTCGTCGATCACGGGAGGCTGCACCGCACCAGGGTGCTGCCAAGTGCTGCCCGACGGTGGTGCCTCGTCATCCGAAGACGATGCCGGCGACAACGGAGGACCACCCTCAAATAAGATGCCAGGTGGCGGCGGTCCGGGATTCCACGGCACCGGAGCCATGTAGAGGCCCTGCCGCCGCTGCACCCGCCGGTGGCGACGAGGCGGGATGGCACATGGCACCGTGTCAAGCGGTGACTCCTCGCTCCTGCACAGCACAGGCTGCAGCGCAGCCCGACCCGATACCTGCACAGGGTCGACGTCGTTGGCCACCGTGTAGGTGGCTGCTCCTACTCCCATGACAGAGATCAAGAGAATGAAAGAGAGAAGGAAGGGCATCCCCCACAAGCCCGCGTGGGCGGGGAAGCCCCACGGAGGCTTTCCACAGCCGTAGCTGCGGGGAGCATCCTCATGCCAATCTCCCAGAGCACCACCAGAGTGAGGTGCTCGGGCTGCGGGCGTCGACGAGTGATTTGCCGAGATGGCCGAGGCCCGCGGCTTCACGACGAAGCTGCCGTCAGCGAGGTCCTCGTAATCATCCGTGTCGTAACCCGTGAGATCAACCGGCTCGACGGCGGCGTGGTTCACGGTCTGAACGAACCCAGCGAACTCACCGTCCGCGTCCGCTGTGGTGGTCACCCGCGCCGATTGAAGTGGCGCGGGCTTCACATCTTCTCCCTGCGAGACAGGCATAGCAGGGGCCGGCACGGCGGATGCCGATGCCGCCGCACCACCTGCCGGAACCTGCTCCTCCGGTGTGGCCACCGCTGCGGCGGGTACGCACACCAGAGCCGAAGCCCCCTGCCCGTTACCGGCAGGAGGCGGGAAAGATGCGTGAGTGTAGTGCACCTGCGGGTTGGCCGCGGAGTGAACCTCCGCGGCAAGATCGTCGAGACGGCGGAGAATGTCATCTCCCTCGGAAGCTGGCTGCTGCTCCACGGTGAAGCCGTAGGCGGACACGTCGATGCCGCCGACCGCTCCCGCACAAAGCACAGCGGGCGGCCCGTACGCGGCTGCCGCACGCGCGAAGGACTCCGCCCCGTCATCCGCCGCCTGCTGGAACAACGCACACATGGCGAGTGCGTGCACCCCCTCTGCGTCCTCCTCGTCGATGGGAACGCAAAATGCCGCGGCAGAGGTGGGCGGGTGTTGGCGCCCGCCCAACGGGCAGTCGCGGTAAAAGTGATACGCCTCACCTTTTCCCGCCTTCTTGCACCTACCGCAGAACGGCTTGGCCCGTTGATCGTCGCGGTCGAATCCCACCGGTGGGGCCTTGTGGGTCCCCACACGGAATCCTCGCGGCTGCTGCCCCCGCTGCTGCTGCTGCCGCTGCTGCACCCGCTCCCGTTGTTGACGCACAACCGGGGCGGCCTCACCCCGCTGCCGCTGTACGAGCTCCGTCAGCTCCGTGATCTTCTGGAGCAGCGCATCGTACTCACTGCTGGAGAGGTGTGCGGAGACCCCGCCCGCACCAGAAGCTGCCTTCCCCCCGTCCGTCTGCGCCCAAGACTGATAAATCTCGACCACCAAGGAGCGAAGAGAAGCAAGGGACACGTGGGACAGGTCGGCAGCCATGGGATAGCGGACCTTTACCGCCGCGTAAAACACGGGGTCGAGGCGGGTGTAGAGAGACAATTTTCGTGTTGCCTCGGTCGGAGTCCAGTCTGAAGTCCTGTTATCCCGCACCAAACGCTGTTCCTTAGCCAAAATCGGCTGCGGGTCAACGTTTGCGGGATAACGTAAAGCCGCATGCTCCTCCTGCTGCGACTCCCGCAGCGCCACTGGTACAGAGCCCTTGATGATGTCGACAAGAGCACGCCGTCCATCTCGGTCAGTCGAAGAATCCGTACCAGTGAGCCAGACGTAGGCGTTGCTGTGCTTCTCCACCACGAGAGCCAGAACGTCGTACAAGAGGCCATTCACCTTGTTGACCACCGGAGCCAGAGGGTCGTCGAGGTCAAAGGCACACAGTTCCAGTCCGGCCGACTGAAACTCCGTACGCAGCTGCACCACCAGGTCGGACAGAAGGCCAGCGTCGTCCGTACCGCGGAAATGATGTTTCTTGTCACCAAGAATATCCTCACGGATACTCTTGGCCCAAGCCCGATGGAGACGCGCTTTGTAGATCTCGTCCGCCAACTTGGATTGCTCCTGCAAGTAACGTCTGACGGCCACGTCCGCGTCTTCGTTCGATGCAGGGTTGGGGGTAGGAACTGAAGGCGTAGCTGCCGTCGGCGTGTTCCGTACCCCGTCGATCAACCTCAGAGAGGCGTCGATGTCGCTGTCCCTCGTGAGGGACTTCTTGGATCTCGTTGTGATTCCCATCTCTAGATAAGCCTGAGGGGAGGCGGTACGCTGCAGCACGTTTGGGTAGGGCCGCGGAGAAAATGTGACGTCACAGACACGGAAAGAGCGGTCGGGCCATGCTAGCGAGGGGCGAAGGAAGATGTCGTCGAAGTCAAAGGTGCCTAGGTCACCAGCCCAAAATACGGTAGCAGGCAGGATCAGAGCGAGCAGAAAACCGCGAATAGTGAACATTGCGACGACGAAACCCAATCCAAGCCGGCACCCCATAGCTGCGGCTCAAAGTCGCTTACCGCAAGCCGCTCATCTCATAATCTCCACTAATGCCCAAACGCGCAAACGCGCACCACCTCTCCGAGCGGCCGTTTAGCCAATCATGGCCAAACTAGCAAGTGGAATAAAGCGTGGATGGGGCCACGACCTACCGGAATATCCTAGTTCACTAGATATCAGAGGGTCCCGAACTGTGTGGATAAACTGTGATAAGATAATAAACCCTAAGCTAGATATACCCGGAACGGTCTCGCAACGGTCTCGGATACTAGCCTACCTGTGACACAGCGTGTGTCACAGCACGAACCTATAGATCGGTCAGCAGTCCAGTGTTGGTCCTAGGGGTCTGTCATAGGGGCCTGCACCGGGACTCCCAGTCAGGGCTGCCTATACAGATTCCAGCAGTGCTGGGGCGTGGCCAGGTCGGGTGGCGGTGAGCACACGGGTCAGGGCGTCACAGAACTTTTTGAACACAATGTCGCCGCCCGCGGTGAGGAAGTTCAATTGGAGTTCACGGTGTTGTTGGCGCTCGTGAATATCCGTGAGGGCATAGTAGGCGGTCTTCAACTGCTTCAGGAGCGGAGTGACGTCAGGGGTGGTGGAGCGGGTGTTGAAGCCGCTGGTGTTGTCGTCCATGATGTGCTTGCTCTTGGTTGGAGGAAGTTCTTGCCCGTCTCGATGTTGCAATGGCGTCACCACCTCTGGAATAGTTTCCAATTCCTTGGTGGTGTCGAACATCTTGTCCGAAGTAATTACGACTGAAGATGGCGTCGAGGATGAAGTAGTTCTACTCGCAACAGTGCGAGCCAGTGAGGTGGCGTTAACGCATTCGTCGCGGACTTTGATTAAGTCGTTGAAGATGGTCTCGTTGAGTTGGTTGACGTCGTTGAGTTCTTCCTTCGTGACGTAATTCTCATGGATCTCGTCGGATTGGGCAGATGAACGCTGAAATGCTACTACAAGCGAGGTGACGGTGGTGGAGAGCTCAGTCATGTTGGCGGTGACGGCATGAAGGTCTTGAAGAAGGGCGTTGATCGTGATGGAGATTTCTTCGTTTGTTGGAGATGGCGGAAGAGGTTGACGTGAAGTAAATAAACGTCGTTGAGCATGTTGTTGACGCTCTTGTGTTGGTGGTTGGGATCCCGGAGTTGTAGTTGGCGTGAACGAGGACATGGTAGACCTTCCGGACCGTTGGTGGCGGTTGCTGAAATCTGTATAGGCAGCCCTGACCGGGAGTCCCGGTGCAGGCCCCTATGACAGATCCCTAGGACCAACACTGGACTACTGACTGATCTGTAGGTTCGTACTGTGACACACGCTGTGTCACAGGTAGGCTAGACTCCGAGACCCTCCGAGACCGTCCGAGACCGTTCCGGGTATATCTAGCTTAGGGTTTATTTATCTTACACAGTTTATCCACACGAGTACGGGACTTTCTGATATCTAGTGTACTTGGATATTCCGGTAGGTCGTGGCCCCATCCACGTTTTCATTCCACTTGCTATCTTGGCCATGATTGGCTAAGCAGCCGCTTGAAGAGGTGGTGCGCACTTGCGCGTTTGGGTGCGACTAGGATTTGGACATGATTTTACGGTAGACGTCTTTTGCGGCTGCGAGTCATGGGCACCGCGCGTTGCTATTGCTCGGTTGTGGCAATGTTCATTTGCGTTGTTCTGCCTGCACTGATCCCGCTGGTTTACGTATTTTGGGCTGGTGCTCCGGACGCCTTCGACCACATCGACATTTGCAAGTGCCCCACGCTCTTTTCGCCGCTCCGCACGTTCTGCCGTTGCGTCTTCCCTCCACTTCCGCCACAACACCCAAACGTGCTCCCGCGCATCATCTTTTCTCTGGCTTTCAGAAGTATGGCTACATCTACACGAGCTCGTAAACGCCTATTGAAGGACTCCGACTTGGACGCCTCTATACGGCTTTTGGATGCGGTTCGGGACACTCCGACCGCTAGCACTCCACCTGTGGTGCCCCCTGCTGTTTCCAGCAACTCCGACACCGCCGTCGCGTTGCGGAAACATCTTGTTGACCAGCACGCCGCTGTTGACGTGGTCTACAAGGGGAGGTTGCATCGGGCTTGGGCCAAGGGTATCCGCGAGGATATCCTTGGTTCCAAGAAACATCATTATCGTGGCACTGACGACACCGACCGTCTCTCCGAGTTGGTGGTGCAGCTTCGGACCGAGTTCGAGTCCGCTGGGCTGGACTTGACCCCCTTTGACCTCGACGACCCCGCCTCTCTGGTTATCGAGAAGGTGAATGGGCTCCTCTATGACGTCTTGGCCCTCGTCGTGGAGCGGAACTCTGTGGCCGACACCTGGCTTCGGGGTACGGACTCTTCGGCTGACCGAGACGGACGTCGTGCCCTCGTCGACATCATCAAGGGGAGCGTGCCGACAGTCCTTCGCGAGAGCCACCAGCAGGAGCATGCGGCGCTTCGTTATCCCGCAGGCGTTGACCCGCAGCCGATCTTGGCTCGTGAGCAACGTCTGGTGCGGGATAACCGCGCTCCTGACTGGCAGCCCACCGACGAGACCCGTAAGCTGTCACTCTACAACCGCCTCGACCCGATCTTCTACGCGGCGGTGAAGGTGCGTTATCCGCTTGCGGGTGACCTCGGCGGAGTCACTCTCCGCTCGCTGCAGGCTCTCGTCGTGGCCATCTTCCAGGCATGGGCGCAGTCGGACGAGGGGGCGTCGGCGCGTGAGAAGCAGACACTGGGGACGGGCGGTAAGCCCTCTGCGCTTATCACGTCGTCTGAGTACGCCGTTCTGCTCGAGGAGATTGCGGCCTTGAAGGCCTTGGTGCGAGGTGGCCGTGCGGGCGGGGGACAGCAGCCGCAGCCGCAGCATCGGGGGAAGCAGCATCCGAGGGGGTTTCGCGTGGGTGCAGGCAACCCCCCCGCGGTCGGCTTCGACCGCGACAGCATGAAGGCCAAGCCGCTGTGCCACCGCTGCCGCAAGGCCGGTAAGGGAGAGGTGTATCACCCGTATCGCGACTGCCCGCTTGGCGGTCGCCAACACTCGCCAGCCACGGCCGCGGCTTTCTGCATTCCCATTGAGCAGGAGGACGCGGAGGGCCTGCACGCATTGGCGCTCGTGCAGGTCTTCCAGGACGCGGCGGACAGTGGACCGGAGGCCTTCTCGCATGCGGCGTTGGCGTATGGTCCGCCCGCGGTGCTCTCCGCGGACGGCGTCGGTGGGATCGACGTGGCGGCCTACGGATTCAGCGTACCGCCTCCGCCTTCTGGCGGGACCGACGACGAGGACATCTTGCGGCGGCTTGATGCCCTCACCTCTGAGGTTCAGGCCGCCCAAGAGCAGGTACATTACACCCACGCGTCCTTTGTTCCTGGGAGTGCGGTTGTGGAGCATGCATCGGCTTTGGTGTGTGGCCCTGCCGCTGCGGCGGGGATCACACCGGAGGGGCAGGTTCCGGCAGGTGGTGCGGCGGCATCGGCGTCCGCCGTGCCGGCCCCTGCTATGCCTGTTTCGCAGGCGAAGGATGTACAGCCCGCGCCGGTTCAATCGGCGCGGGTGACCACCACAGAGGCGACATGCGGTGAGTTCGGAGGCTTCGTGCAGACGGTGAATCACGCCGCCGTCCACCCCTCTGACCTGACAGGCTATGACACGGACGACTACGAGGATTACGCCGACGGTACTTTCGCGGTGAAGCCGCGGGCTCCGTCCGGTGCTGTCGGATGCGGTGTGCCGCCTTTCGGCTTTGGCGCTCCGGCGATCGGCGCTCTCGCGGTGCTCTCTCTGTTGTGCATTTCTTTTGCAGGTGTGTCTGTTTCGGCGTCCACGGCTCCTGCTGTGTCGGCATGTGCACCGGCTACGGAGATGCCTTCGCCTGGTGGTGATCTCGATTGGGAGGCTCCGTCATTTTTCTCTACGAATGATTTTCTTGATCCGGTGATGGCGGCTCAGGGTCTCCTGTTGCTTGACGATGTGCCACAGCTTCAGCCGCCCGAGCCTCCTGACACTTTGAGCTTTTTAGCATTTCAGGATTTGGCTCAAGCGGATTTGGGTATTGACATGGCATTCTACTACGGCATGGCCTTACATGAGAGCGGACCTCTGGATGTTCAGCACTACTACGGTGCTGGTTTCTTTACTTCCTATTATGGGATGGACTTCCGTGAGGCCACCGCTGACTACTTTGATGCTGTCGATTGACTTCTTGCTCACTCTGGAGGCACACCGACATGGTGGTGTGCAGAACTCCTGTGACCTCAAAGACTTCTTCAATCTGGTTTATGGTTTTACTTTGACACCTTTGAAATCTTCAATTTGACTTGCTAACACAGAGCCTTTCAGTAGTTTAGCAGGACCTTAATTGCCTGTGAGTTTCTGCTCTTGTGCTAGCTAGAGGGTTCTAATTTGTGTATCAGAATTGCACAGTTAGATTAGCAGTTAGGCCTTGTCACCCTGGCTCCTGCCCTAACACTTACAGCTTACATTTTCTGACTCTCCTAGCCAGTCACCACCCACAGTGCTGGGGTGGTGTGCTGAAATCTGTATAGGCAGCCCTGACTGGGAGTCCCGGTCAGGCCCCTATGACAGATCCCTAGGACCAACACTGGACTGCTGACTGATCTGTAGGTTCGTACTGTGACACACGCGGTGTCACAGGTAGGCTAGACTCCGAGACCGTCCGAGACCGTTCCGGGTATATCTAGCTTAGGGTTTATTTATCTTACACAGTTTATCCACACGAGTACGGGACTTTCTGATATCTAGTGTACTTGGATATTCCGGTAGCGGTGAAGGTGACGATGTTGCGCAAGTCGTTCTCGTAGGGGTTGAGATGTAGATTTTCTCTAAGTTTTGTTAATTTTTTAAAAATTGGCCAGCGCTTCCGCCGTAAATGCTCGTAATGAAGCCGAAATCCAAGGCGTCCCCTAAATTCCGGCAGAGCGTGTGATAATTAACGGACGCGATTTAACATTGAAGTTGAAATAAGAGCCGAGAGGGCAATCGTAAGTTAATTCCCAATCATAAAAGGTTTTGGTTAGTTAAAATTCACGCCGGCCCGACCTGCGGAGGGTTAGTGCAAGCGGAAAAGGCAATTTTCAAGTAATTTTTGATATGAGAGTCTGAGAGTCTAAGTAGCTTATGCTACGTGCGCTGTGTAAGTCTGTACGAGTACGGCTACGGTGATGCTCGAGTACTCTAACACGTGGCTCGCAGTCTCTGTCGCTATGACTCGCGGTCTCGAGCCGAATAATAATGCAGTCATCTGTCACATGCATCGAGGAATGTCATACAGGGGGCAGTACGGTATATCTAGTCCCCCGTGAATTAACGCGTATAATACGGCCATCTAAAAAAGGGGTGCGGATTTGGGGACAACTACCTCTAGTGAGAACGCAAAATTCCTGCCTTTAGATTACTGGCGTGGGACGAGCGTTGTCAGCAGGTTGCCAGGGCCAGCAATTTGCTCCATTATATTTATCTTCTCGCTCGGGACTGTTAAGTCTTGAACGAAGTTTGCGTTTACTTTGGAAAGCCTTGAGATGTAGTTTTATTTCTCACTGCTCACTCCCACAAGACGTCCTACGCAAGCTCGTATCACACTCATTCCGCACCTAGGCTTCAACTTAGCAACGGATTGCCGTTAGCTGCTGAGCTGGAAGTTCGACGTCATGTTTCCGAAAGACGAGCGATTTCCGAAAGATGAGCGAGAGGAGCAGTGGCGCTCCGAGCAGGCGATGCTGATAGCGCGTCTGATCGTGACTGACGACCACCCAGATTGGGACATTCCCTGCGACGCTAGCGAGAACGTAAGCACGGAGGCCGGAAGGGGCGGGGATATCACTGGGTTGCGACTGGTCGGTGGCGTGGACATTAGTTTTGTGAAAGATAACGAGGTGGATGCCTTGGCAATGCTCGTGGTGATGTCATATCCAGAGCTCGAGGTGATCCACAGCGTCAGCTCTATGGTGAAGCTGACAGCGCCATATATCCCTGGTGAGTACTGCTCTGAGCTTGTTTTATGCGTGTTGAATGACACTCTGAAGCTTCCACGATAGCGAAGATGCGAACTCAGAGGTCCTCGCGCGAACTGGTTGACCTCGGTTCACGAACCCCGCGTCGCTTTCTTTCTTCGTCTTCTTTCGAGACAGGGCTTTCATTTTAGTTCGAATACTCCAAGCTCGCCAGCTCTAAGATTGGCTGTCACTATACTCCGTGCACTCTAAGATTTCCGCCTTTGCGATGTTCCTGTGTGCTAACAGTTGAATAGTGGTCTCTGTCGACAAACAGAAGAGGAACTTCTCTCTCCTCTCGTTCCCCGTGGATACGTGCATGTGATAGAGCCGGCATATTCCTTGTGCACTTCTCTTGTCTGTGCCTGCCTCATCCTTTCCCTGGCGCCCGCAGGTCTCGCAGATGTGACCTCAGTCCAGATCTGTTTTCCGACCTCTTTCTGACGCGCAATGAATAGCTCCAGAACGACAGAGGATGCCCTGTTTCTTCGTTTATATTTTGGCTCAGTATCTGAGGGGCTCCGCCACCTCAAATCACCTTGAGAGCGCACACCTAAACATCTTCCTGTCTTCGTTTTCCCCTCTCTCAGGGTTTCTTGCTTTTCGGGAGGCTCCCCACTTGGTGGCGTTGTTAGAGAAGCTGCGGGCCGAGCATCCGGACCTCGCGCCCCAGGTGGTTTTTGTGGACGGTAATGGCACGCTGCATCCGTTCGGCTTCGGCCTCGCGTCACACTTCGGGGTTCTCGCTGACGTTCCCACCATCGGGGTAGGGAAGACCATCATGGACATCGACGGTCTGCACGTTCGCTGGAATAAGCGGCGCCTCACTCCCGGTGCGCACGAAGCACTGACAGGGGACTCGGGAAGGGTCTGGGGCGCTGCGGTCGCCGCGCCATCGTCCGCCAAGCCGGTGTTCATCTCGGTTGGGCACCGGGTGAGCCTAGAGTCCGCGGTGGAGCTCACAAAGAGGGTAACGCATACGCGGATTCCCGAGCCCGTTCGCGCTGCCGACCTCCAGTCTCGCGAGCTCTTGCGTGAGCTCGAGCGGAGCACAGAGGCTGAAGAGAGCTCCGGGGTCTGAGCCGGAGCCCGCGTGAGCCGTTAACCATCAGTCCCACAAGCTTCTGAAGGGGCTCGAGCAGAGGGTGGGTCTGGGTTCGTGGTGACCGATCCGGTGACAAGTCTATGTGCTTGACCCTTGTTAGTTGAGAGGACCGAGGTCTGAGCTTGGTCCGAGGGGGGACCACGAGCCCAACCCATACCCGAAGCCCTCTGCCACTTCCATCTCCAGTACCTCTACTGCAGCGCTGTCGCTGATCGAGGCCATGCTGGTGGAAGAATTAATGGCTGATCCCGATCAAGACCAGCCCACGGCGAGCATCTAATGCCGATTCCGAGCACCTTGAGTGCATATCGGTATCGTTGCACCATATCAGTGCATGATCTGTAATAAAAGTTGGCAGGCATCCTGCGAGTTGGCAGGCATCAGGCACTGTTGCTCTTCCAGTCAAAGCCTCCTTGCACGCTTCTTGTGGTCTGAGCTCCTTCGGAATGTTTCTTTGAAGTAGCTGATATGAACAACTGAAATTTTCTGTTTGCGGAGACAACAGGTAGTGCTCCCAATTTTGATTTCAGACTAGTGCAGTGCATGGAGTTAAAAGGAATTTTATATAGGCACCTAAATCCCAGACGGCCAAGTCACTCATCAGAGTCCGCGCACTCATTTCTCGTTTGTTGGCGCTACACACGCCAGTTGTGCGTTTGCGTTATTTGTTACGATTACTCATGCGCTTCTTCAGGTTCCCGAGTGATCCGAAGTGCATTGGTTGGGAGCCGCTTTATCTATGTCAATGATAAAAATGCGGGTATAGCAACAAACGGATGGGTCATACATGTTGTGTGCAGTGTATAGGTTTCACACCTTCTGTGTTTTCCCTTGAATTTTGTGGGCAGCACTTAGGTGCCCACATGTTTCCGTTTTTTTTGACATGGGGTGTCCATGCTGTGTGGTGTGACTGCATTCATGACATAACCATGGACCAACAGGTCCCATCCATCGACCGGGAGCCACTGGGGGGCATGCCAACAGGGTCCGCTTACTCCGTAACCCAGAGACCAACAGTTGTTTGGCGGCGATCGGTCACATCGTATCATCTTTCCATGCTGCTTTGCATTTGGGTTGGAAATATGTATGTGTTTGTGGTATCTTGTCACGGCCCCGCCTGGCTCTTGATTTGCTTCTCACATCCACTGGGATGATGGTGGGTTGGCTTTCGTTGGCCGATCTCATGCCGTTCGGTGTATAGGTTGATCGTGAAACACTTATCATCGATCGTAAAATTCGCATGCGATGTGCCCCTATTGGCACACACGTTGTGTGCCAGCGGTACTTTCCGAGTATGACTATTCAATTTATCGATGCAATATACCTTAACATATGTTCACATAAGATATACTTATTGTATATTTATATTATAGTAATAGGAGTTCGTACAACTTACCGCGGGGCCACGCGCTGGCAAGTGTCGCTCACCTCGACCGGTGCGGCTCGGTGGAGTCGCGAACCCGCGAAACCTACGAGTGCCCATGAGCGCCCTTGACTGCCATGTACGGTAGTGTCGAGATATTACCATCGTCATATTATGCCATGGCATTACTCTCTAGTTAGACTTACAATATATGTTTGTTCTAATCTGGGTTGTGATAAACCCCTACCCCCCCTAGGTTTAAACCTGGGTTTAAACCTAAAATGACCCCCTCGGGTTTAAACCGGTTTGTGGTTTCACATTGTTAAGCCTAGTTTCACAATGTTAAGTCTAGTTTCACACTGTTAAGCATATCAAAGGGTACATGTTGTCTTTTCATTGTTAAGCATACAATAGGGGTAGACGCCATATTGAAATTCAGTCTTGCTCTCTGGCAGCCGTGCGAGTAGCCGTTTGGTAATCGTACGGCGTGCTCTCTATCTCGTGTCTCGTCTCCTATTCCATACAACGATACAAGTGACAACAGATTCTGTGCACGCGATCAAACGATTGTACCAACGGAGTGTAAGC